>WOXC01004062.1:0-112120 GCA_011680675.1 Gymnobelideus leadbeateri
CAGATTGAAGCAAACTAACTGCTCTCTTTCTTTTCTTGTTTTGTTTTGTTTCCTCTTTCCCATTGTTCATTCCATTGGTTACAATCCTTCTTTACAAACTGACTAATGTCTAATGTGAAAGTATTTGCAGGTTCTGTCCTTGATTGCATGCCACCATGGCGGCAGAGGGGAGGAGAGAGAGGGGGAGAAAATTTGAAACTCAAGGGATTGTGGAATTGAATCTTGTAAACTAAAAGTAAACAAATAAATAAAGAATTTTCCAATCTGGTTGGAGCCAAGATGGCGGAACAGAAGCAGTAACTTCTTTGAGCTCCTCCATGAATCTAGTCACAAAACCTTAAAAAGTGAATCTGAATGGATTTTGGAGTGACAGAATCCACTGGGAGCCAGAGAATGGCAAAATCCAGCCAAGGAAAGTGCCTCTGTATGAGGGGAGCACAGAGCATGTGGGTGCTGCAGCAGCTCAGACTAGAGGGTGGATTACAGCAGAGAGAAGGAGCCCCAGCTGGCAGACTCACCCATCCCAAGGGCGATTCACAGCTGTCTCACCAGCATCTCACCACAGGACGGGAGGAATCATTGGAATCGGGTAAGAAAGGGGTTGGGGCCCCCAGCAGAGAAAGCAGCTTCTCCTGGGGCTATCAGCCCCCAGACTGGAATTTTAAAAATTGCCTGCCTGTCTGTCCAGGGCCCAGGATGACAAAGTAACCTCTGGCTGCTCTGATTCCCCCTCCTTGACCTAGAAAACCCAAAGATAAGTGTCCCACCTAGAGTGAAATCCTGAGATAGTAGAAATAGCCTTGGGCTTGGGAGTCATTGAGAAGGGGTGTTACTGAGGCAGCAAGCAACAAAATCAGCAGGAGAGAAGTTGGGGGAGGGGTCCCAACAAGCCCCACGTCACCTGACCAGCAAAAGCCTGCCTGAGTTGTAGACCAGGAGTATAGAGGCCAAAATCTGAAGTGGCCAGACTATCCCTCCTCCACAGATTACTCTGTGTGTCTCAGCATACCTCAGGGGGAGCACTGAGACTCCTGCTTTGGCCTCAAACTGGACACCCAGAGGCTACAGCATTCAAAGTCAACAACCAGGCCCTTAGCTCCCAGCCTGAGAAATTAGGAAATAGGAAATTACAATGGAAAGGAAGGAAACTGAGAGGGAGGAGGGGAAGGCAAGAAAATTGGTCAGAGCTTATTATCTAGATCAAGAACAACCAAATACAGAGGACAACTTGGACTATATATTCACATGTGAAACCACAGAAGGAAATATGAACTGGTCTCAAGCCCAAAAAGCATTCTTGGAGGAGCTTAACAAAGATTTTGAAGACTAAATTAGGGAGGCAGAAGACAAATTTAAATCTACAGTGACAAAATTGGAAAACAAGTTTCATGAAGAAAACAAATCCTTAAAAAGTAAAATGAGTGAAGTAATGGGAGAAAATGCCTCCCTAAAAAAGGACCTTCAAAAACTAAGTAAAGACTATAATTTGCTAAAAATTAGAATCAGTCAAACTAAAACTCAGAACTCTATGATGCACCAAGAGTCAATCAAATAAAACATGAAATTGAAAAATTGGAAGAAAGTATAAAATATCTCACTGGAAAAACAACAGACCTAGAGAACAGATCCAGGAGAAGTAACTTAAGAATTATTAGTCTACTGGAAAGCCATGATGAAAAAAAGTAGCCTGGACAATATCCTCCAAGAGATTGTCAAAGAAAACTGTCCTGAGGTCCTGGAATCAGAAGATAAAAGAGTTATCACAAGAATTCACTGGACTCCTCCTGAAAGAGATTCCAAATTGAAAACTCCAAGAAATATAGCAGCCAAAATCCAGAATTACAAGATTAAGGAAAAAATGCTGCAAGCAGCCAAAAAGAAACAATTCAAATATTGTGGAACTACAGTCCTGATCACACAGGACCTAGCAGCTTCTACATTAAAAGATTGGAGGGATTGGAATTTGATATTTCATAGGGAAAAAAAAGAGCTAGGATTACAACCAAGGATTAACTGCCCAGCAAAACTGAGCATAATCTTTCAGGCAAGGAGATGTTTGTTTAATGAAATAAGGGACGTCCAGACTTTCCTGATGAAAAAAGCCAGAGCTCAATGGAAAATGTGATCTCCAATTACAAGACTCAAGAAAGACATAAAAATGTAAACAAGGAAAACACACACTCACACATACATACATGCACACATGCACACTCATGCACATATGCACATAACTGGGGATGCAATGAGAGCAAAATGTTTACATCCCTATATGAGAAGCTGATAACTGTCAATATCGAAATTTATATGATTATCATGACCTTTAAAACGTTTATACATAGATAGAGGGTGTGGGTATGAATGAGCTAATCTGAAGATAAAAAACCCTTTTTAAGGGGGTCAAAGAGACTGTTATGGGAAAAAAGGAAAGGAAGAGACAGAAAAAACTCAATTATGCCATTCGAAGAGGCATAAAAACACACTATAGTAGAGGGGAAGGAAAGAGGGAGAGAAACATCATTTGAACATTATTCTCACTGGTTCTGGTTCAAAGAGGGATCAATATAATCAGTTAAGTTTAAGATTCTAACATGAAAAGACATGAAAACTCATGAAATAGAGTGAAAAGAAAGAGGGAGAGGAGCACTGTATGAAATTTACTCTCATTGGTTTGGGGACAAATGGGGAATAACATACTTTGGTAAGTATAAAAATCTATTGTGTCCTATAGGCAGTAGAGAGGTAAGGGGGGAATAAAAATTGCAGGATTAGAGGGGAGGGAAATAGTAGTAAGGGGACTAGGTAGGTAAAAAACAGGGGGTGCCATAGGCTGCTCAGTGTCCAGCACTTAGCATGATCTGGAGATGTGAATAAGAAGTGACTAGGCCATGTGGGTAGTTCAAGGAAGAACCATGAACTCCATTTATTGATTCTCAGGACAAGGTTTTTATAGAGCAATGAGACCAAGGAAGGGAAGGAAGGGATCTCAAGTATTCATATCATTATCTTAGTCTGTCATACCCTGGAAATAGCATGGAAGTAAGGCCTTTTGTTCTCTAGGTGCTAGAAAGTCTTAGGAAAAGTCAGTTAGCTCCTTTGGTATGCAGTCACATAACAAAGGATACTCTTGAGACCTGGCTTTAAGGCCTAAAACCAAAGCCACATCATCAAATACATCTGCATGGGAACTGACCACCTAAGAATTCAAATATTTAGGTTTTGAAGAACTGTTTCGGGGCAGAGCCTTAGATCTAGGCCTCAGGTACCTCTTAATGCAGCCACAGACATAAACAGATACAATTGAGAGCAGACTTCAAAGCGAAGTGCAATCCTCAAAAGACATCATGTTTAGAGCTGGCCACCCAAAGATGCCAGAGTGCAGAATCAGATAAAAGTCCTGGCTCAGGCCTCTTTGGCTCCCAATGGTGGAGGGGGCGGTCCACCACCAGGTGGGAACACTGAGGGAGGTGGTGGTCAAAAGGGAAACCATTAAGGAGGGGAAGAGAGAAGGAAGAAACAAAAACATAAGCAGAGGAGGGAATAGCATGGAGGGGAAGAGACAGTTATCATTACTGTGAATGTGAATGGGATGAACTCTCCCATAAAACAGAGGTGGATAGCAGAATGGATTGAAAACCATAATCCTACAATATGCTGTCTACAAGAAACACATTTAAAACAAAGGGATACCCACAGGATAAAGGTAAAAGGCTGGAATAGAATATATTATGCCTCAGCTAAAGTAAAAAAAAAAAAGCAGGGGTAGCAATCCTTATCTCAGATAAAGCAAAAGCAAAAACAGATCTAATTGAAAGAGATAAGGAAGGAAACTATATCCTGCTAAAAGTCACCATCAAGAATGAAGCAATATCATTGCTTAACATATATTCACCAAGTGGTATAGCGTCCAAATTCCTAGAGGAGAAGTTAAAGGAATTAGAGGAAGAAATAAATAGCAAAACTATACTAGTTGGGGACCTTAATCTCCCCCTCTCTGAAGTTGATGAATCTAACCTCAAAATAAACAAGAAAGAAGTTAAAGAAGCAAATAGAATTTTAGAGAAACTAGATATGATCTATCTCTGGAGAAAACTGAATGAGGATAAAAAGTAATATACTTTCTTCTCAGCAGTGCATGGTACATACTCAAAAACTGGCCATGTACTAGGGCATAAAATCCTCACAATTCAGTGCAGAAAGGCAGAAATATGAAATGAATCATTCTCAGATCATGATGCTATGAAGGGCCATGAAAAGATAGACTAAAAACTAATTGGAAATTTAAAAATGTAATCCTAAAGAATGATTGGGTCAAACAAGAAATTATAAAAACACTCAATAATTTCATTCAAGAGAATGATAATAATGAGACAACATACCAAAATTTGTGGGATGCATTAAAGGCAGTTCTTAGGGGAAGTTTTATATCCCTGAGTGCATACATGAATAAATTAGAGAAAAGGGAGGTCAATGAATTGAGCATGCAATTGAAAAAGCTAGAAAAAGAACAAATTGAAAATCCCCAAATAAATACTAAATTAGAAATGCTGAAAACTGGGGCGGCTAGGTGGCGCAGTGAATAGAGCGCCGGCCCTGGTGTCAGAAGGACCTGAGTTCGGAGCCGGCCTCTGACACTTGATCCACACAAACAAAAACCTAGCCGTGTAACCTTGGGCAAGTTACTTAACCCCAATTGCCCTAAAGGGGCGGCTAGGTGGCGCAGTGAGTAAGAGCGCCGGCCTTGGAGTTGGGATGACCCGAGATCAGATCAGGCCTCAGAAAATGAGCACCTACGCATAAATAATGACTAGCTGTGTAACCTTGAGCAAGTTACTCAACCCCAATTGCTTTAAAAAATAAAAAATAGGGGGGTGGAGCCAAGATGGCGGAGTAGAAACAGCTCATCCAAGCCTCTCTGCCCCCAGATTCTCCACAAACTATGTAAAAAAGGACTCTGAAAAATTTCTGGAGCCCCAGAACCCACAGAACGACACAGAGAAGCTAACCTCCCGCTGAGGACAGCCCAGCACCCTGCAGGAAGGACCAGCGCAGTGGTCTGGGAGCCGGCAGCGCACAGAGCGCAGAGCGCAGGAGCCGACCCGAGCCCAGGTCCACAGTGAGCCGAGGTTTTAGCCCCAGGGCGGCAGGGCCAGCAGCCAGCTGGAGGAACCCCAGAACACCAGGAACTGTGGAGATTCCAGAATTATCAACATAGACTTGCCTAGGACAAAGTAAGAGGTTAGTGTCCTATGGACTTTGGGACCTGTATTTGGGGAATGCGTCAGCTCCCTCCCCTGGGGGCTAGAGGCTGCTGAGGAGACACGCCACTGTGTAGTTTTCAGAGGCATTTCCGGCTCCCAGCCTACAAATCGTGGGGAGATCCAGCGATCAGTCTTGGGGGGTAATCGCTCTTGCTTTAACCTCCTGGATCTGGATTGTGATCTAGGGTGGAAGTTGTGGGTGGGTTTACAGCTTACCAGAAATGGAAGTTGCCCCCCACACGTTCGGGACAAAAATTCCTCTAGCTGGCCTTAAAGCCATAGTGTGGCAACAAGCCCAAAAGTCAAGTAATTAAGTGTCAACATGCCAAGGCAAAGGAAACAGAAAAATGCAACCCTAGACTCCTATTTTGGGGGCATAGAGCGGGAAAAGGACTGTGAGGTCAGAAATCCTGCTCCAAAAGCCCCAGGGAAAACATGAGTGGGTTGCAGGCCATAGAGGACCTTAAGAAGGACTTTAAAAATCAAATAAGAGAAGTGGAGGAAAAACTGGAAAGAGAAATGAGAAGGATGCAGGAAAAGTATGAAATGAGGGTCAACAGCCTGACTGAGGAAAAACAACACCTTAAAAAATAGACTAACTCAAATGGCAAAGGAGGCCCAAAAAGGGCAATGAGGAGAAGAATGCCTTAAAAAGTTGAATTTGCCAGATGGAAAAAGAATCTCAAAAGCTCACTGAGGAGATTCATTCCTTCAGAGTTAGACTGGAGCAAATGGAAGCTAATGACTTTATGAGAAATCAAGATGCTGTTAAGCAGATCCAAACAAATGAAAGAATAGAAGGCAATGTGAAATATCTCATGGGAAAACCACTGACCTGGAAAATAGATCCAGGAGAGACAATTTAAAAATTATTGGACTACCTGAAAGCCATGATCAAAGAAAGAACCTAGAAATCACCCTTCAAGAAATTCTCAAGGAAAACTGCCCTGATGTTTTAGATCCAGAGGGCAAAATAGAGGTTGAAAGAATCCACTGATCACCTCCTGAAAAAGATCCCAAAAAAGAAAACTCCCAGAAATATTATAGCCAGGTTCCAGAATCCCCAGATCAAGGAGAAAATACTACAAGCAGCCAGGAAGAAACAATTTCTGTATTGTGGAAACACAATCAGAATAGCCCAGGACCTGGCAGCTTCTACACTGAGGGATCGAAGGGCATGGAATATGATATTCCAGAGGGCAAAGAACTGGGAATGAACCCAAGGGTCACCTACCCAGCAAAACTGAGTATTTTGTTTCAGGGGAAAATATGGTCATTCAGTGGAACAGAGGACTTTCAAGCATTCTTGAGGAAAAAAACAGAATTGAATAGAAAATTTGACACCCAGACACAAGAAGGAAGAGATGCCTGAGAAGGTAATCAGGAAAAGAAATCAAAAGGAACTTATCAAAGTTGAACTATTTACATTCCTATATGGAAAAGCAGTATCTGTGACTGATGATATCTTTCTCACTATGAAAATAATGGAAGAAGGGGGTGTGGTCATACGAATACATATGTGAATGTATGTGTATATGGCTACAGTTATATATGGATAGAGGGCATAGGTTGATTTTGTTGGGAAGGGAGAGTACTCAAGGGATGAAATTATGAGGAGAGAGAGGAAAGTGGCAAGAGGAGATGGGGAGAGACATGGTAGGGTAAACTATCTCATGTAGGGGAAGTGGGTGCAAAGGAGGGGGAGAATAAGGAAGGCTAAAAAGGCAAAACCACATCCACATTGAATTTGGTTCAGGGAGAAAATGACATACATACTAAATGGGATATCTCAACCTGCAGCAGGATAGGGGGAAGGGGGATGAGAGGAGAGATGATGGATGGGAGGGCATCCTTGGGGTGAGGGGAGGTTGGAAGTACCCACTATAGAAGAGGGACAGGATCATGTAGGGAATCGACCAGGTCGGGGGTGGCATGAATGGGAGGGAATTATAAGCAGCCTTGTACAATATATATACCATGATAATGTTTTGCATAGCTAGACATGTACAACATATACTGAATTACTTATCTCCCAAGAAGGAATGGGTGACAAGGGAGGAAGGAAATGGATCTGAAATTCAAGGTCATAACATTAAATGTTTCAAATATATATATATAAATACTATTATTAATACTCTTTTGCCTATAATTGGGAGATAAGATGTGCAGGTATTGGGACACAAAGATTCATCTTCCTCTAATGGAAAAGTTGATGGGGGTATGGGAGAAGGTATGGAAGAGAGCAGATTGGAGGAAGCGATATCTTGTGGGACTGCTATTCTGGGAGGGTGGGTAGGGGAATAATGGGGGGAAAATGATTGTAACTCAAAATCTGGTGGAAATGAATGATGTAAAACAGAAGTTAATAAAGTATTTGTTAAAAAAAAAAAAAACAAAAAAATCAAAAACAAAACAAAACAAAAAAATAAAAAATAAAAAATAAAAAAAGAAATGCTGAAAACCAAAGGAGAGATTAGTAAAATTGAAATTAAGAAAACTATTGAATTAATAAATAAAACTAAGACCTGGTTTTATGAAAAAAAACAACCAATAAAATTGATAGACCCTTAGTCAATATAATAAAAAAAAAATAAAGAAGAAAACCAAATTATGAGTATCAAAAATGAAAAGGGTGAATATACTTTCAATGAAGAGGAAATCAAAACAAAAATTAGGAATTATTTCCCAATTGTATGCATATAAATTTGACAATCTTAGTGAAATGGAGGAATATTTACAAAAATACAAGTCACCCAGATTAACTGAAGAGGAAGTAAATTACTTAAATAACTCCATCTCAGAAAAAGAAATCAAACAAGCCATCAGTGAACTCCCTAGGCAAAAATCCCCAGGCCACATGAATTTATTAATGAATTCTATCAAACATTTAAAGAACAATTGATTCCAATACTCTACAAACTTTTTGGGAAAATTAGTGAAGAATGAGTCCTACCAAATTCTTTCTATGACTAAAATATGGTACTGATACCCAAATCAGGAAGAGATAAAACAGAGAAAGAAAATTATAGACTAATTTCCCTCATGAATTTAGATGCAAAAATTTTAAATAAAATATTAGCTGAAAGACTACAGCAACTTATCACAAGAATAATACACTTTGATCAGGTAGGATTTATTCCAGGAATGCAAGAATGGTTTAATATAAGGAAAACCATCAGTATAATTGACCACATCAACAATATAACTAGCAGAAACCACATGATTAGCTCAATGGATGCAGAAAAGACTTTTGACAAAATACAACATCCATTTCTATTAAAAACACTAAAAAGTATAGGAATAAATGGAGCCTTCCTTAAAATAATAGGTAGCAGCTATTTAAAATTATCAGCAAGTATTATATGCAATGAGGATAAGCTAGAAGCATTTCCAATAAGATCAGGAGTGAAACAAGGGTGTCCACTATCACCCCTCTTATTCAGTCTGGTACTAGAAACGTTAGCAGTAGCAATTAGAGAAGAAAAAGAAATCAAATGAATCAAATTAGGCAAAGAAGTTACCAAGTTATTACTCTTTGCAGATGATATGATGATATACTTAGAGCATCCTAGAAAATCAAGTAAAAAACTACTTGAGACAATAAATAAATTTGGCAAAGTTGCAGGATATAAAACAAACCCACATAAATCCTCAGCATTCTTGTATATCTCTAATGAAATTCAACAGCAAGAGATAGAAAGAGATATCCCATTTAAAGTTTCTTTAGACATTATAAAATATTTGGGAATCTACCTGCCAAAACACAACCAGGAACTATATGATCACAACTACAAAACACTTCCCACAAAAATAAAGTCAGATCTAACTAATTTGGAAAAATATCAATTGCTTGTGGCTGGGTAGAGATAATATAATAAAAATAACAATTTTACCCAAACTAAATTATATATTTATTGCCATACCAATCAATTTACCAAAATACTACTTTATAGTGCTAGAAAAAATAGTAACAAAATTTATTTGGAAGAAGAAACAGTCCAGAATATCAAGGGAATTAATGAAAAGAAATGCTAGGGAAGGTGGACTAGCTATGCCAGATTTTAATCTGTATTATACAGCAGCACTCATCAAAACAACTTTGTACTGGCTGAGGAATAGAGTAGTGGATCAATGGAATAGATTGAGCAAACGAGATTCAGCAATCAATGAGTACGGTAACCTATTGTTTGATAAACCCAAAGATCCCAGTTTTGGGGATAAGAATGCTCTATTTGAAAACAACTGTTGGGAAAACTGGAATATAGTATGGCAGAAACTGGGCATAGACCATTATCTAACACCATATACCAAAATCAAGTCTAAATAGGTGCATGATCTAGGCATAAAGGATGATACTGTAAGCAATCTCGGAAAGTAAGGAATAGTTCACTGGTCAGATTTGTCAAGAGGAAAAGACTTTATGACCAAACAAGAATTAGAGAACATTATAAAATGCAAAATGGATAATTTTGATTACATTAAATTGAAAAGCTTCTGTACAAACAAAGCAAATGTAACCAAGATCAAGAGGGAGGTGGGAAATTGGGAAGGAATTTTTACAACCTATGTCTCTGACAAAGGACTCATTTCTAAAATATACAGAGAATTGAGTCAAATCTATAAGAATACAAGTCATTCCCCAATTGATAAATGGTCAAAGGATATGAACAGGCAGTTTTCAGAGAAAAAAATTAAAGATATCTATAAGCATATGAAGAAATGTTCTAAATCACTATTGATTAGAGAAATGCAAATCAAAACCACTCTGAGGTACCACATCTCACCAGTCAGATTGGCTAAGATGACAAAACAGGAAAATGACAAATGCTGGAGAGGATGTGGACAAATTGGAATACTAATGCATTGCTGGTGGAGTTGTGAAGTGATTCAACCATTCTGGAGAGCAGTCTGGAATTATGCCCAAAGGGCTATAAATAATTTAATACCCCTTGACCCAGCAATACCACTTCTAGGGTTATATCCCAATGAGATCATAGTAGTGGGAGCAAGACCCATATGTACAAAAATATTTATAGCAGCTCTTTTTGTGGTTGAAAGTAATTAAAATTAAGGGGGTGCCCATCAATTGGGGAATGGCTAAGCAAGTTGTGGTATATGTATGTAATGGAATACTGTTGTGCTATAAGAAACGAGGAGGAGACAGATGTCATATTTACCTGGAAAGGCTTATACAAACTGATGCTGAGGGAGAAGAGTAGAATCAGAAGAAATTTGTATACAATCACAAACACACCATATCTGTGATGACCAATTATGACAGATGGGACTCTTTTCAGCAATGCAGTGATATAAGTCAATCCTGAAAAACTCATGAAGGAGAGAAATTCAACATTCAGAGATATAACTCCATTGCAAGTCAATCCCAAAGGACTCATGATGGAGAGAGATGTCTACATCCAGAGAATGAACTAGAAATAACTGAGTTTGAATCCTGATTGAAGCAAACTACTTGATCTTTTTCTTTTTATTGTTTGGTTTTATTTCCTCTTTACCATTTTTCATTCCATCAAGTACAATTGGCCTTTGTAACCTGACTAATGTCTAATGTGAAAGTATTTGCAGATTCTGTACTGGACTATATGACATTGTGAGGGGTAGGGGGAGGGAGGGAAGGGAAATTTGAAACTCAAGGAACTATGGAATTGAATCTTGTAAACTAAAAGTAAACCAACAAATTAATAAAGCAAAATAAAATAAAGAAATTAATAACTTCAGTAAAAAAAAAAAGAACTTTTCAAAAAAAAGAACATCTATGGATTTTAATCAAAGATCTCTTTGAAAAATATACAGTTTTCCAAAGGCACTCTTAATACCTAATGCAATAAAAGTGTGGTACCATGATAGATTAAGGAATATGTGATTACTCAGAACCAAATTGTATTTTTAAAGTGTAGCAAAAGGAGGGCATATTGCAGATTAAACACTATAAACAGAAAAAGCTTTATAAGGTTTATTTTATATCAATAAATTTAATGGTTTTATTTTGTGCCAATTACTTTGCAAAATACTGTAAATGTAAATAATATTGCATAAATATTAAATATATTACATGTTTAACTTTTGCGTTCTTTAAATTTTATTTGTCATTCTATTTTCATTTTCCACTTCCCTCCTTTAAGAGAATGTGAATATATGGGGACTGATTGGTGGATATGTTATCTACTCAACTGAATAAACCTTCCTGAGGAGGAAAATATAGGTTGGTTTTTTTTTAAGTAGAAGAGAGAAAATAAAAGATAGAAAACAGAGAATAGATTATTTATGATGTTATAGGACTCCCTAACATTATAACTAATTTTTCATTTCCTTTATATTGAGAGGATAGAACATATTCTTCTCTTAGAAAAAAATGCAACATAAGTAGTGCATACTGTGGTTATTTTACAATACAGTGGAGCATGAGTAAAAATATAAAAATTAATCTGAAAAGAAAGTCCAAGTTTGTAATGGTTACAGAGTGAAGGATAGCCAGCGTCCTCTCCTTTTCTGTCATGTATTTTTCTAAAGGATAACTTTTCATGTGAAAGTAGAGGTTATACTTGTTTTTATGTCTTTATTCAGTATGGAGCTAATGAAAATTCAGTATTATGTTGGCTTCCACAATTATTTTAATGATCCTTTTTGTGTTTTCATTTTTCTATAAATAGGAACTTGGGATATCACTGTAAAGACAAGTAACGTTTTGTCCAGTGGCATAAACCCTAAAATGGCCTTCATTATATGCTGTGAACGAGGAACTTATGCACCAGTCATATTTCCAAAAAGCTCACTTCGAAGGGCTCAAATCTATAGGACTACTATGGAAATGGACAGAAATTATGGAGCCATAAAGAAAGTACGTTTGCAAGTAGAAGATGCTGAGGATGGGGAAGTCTGGCATTGCCATGAGGTAAAATTTATTAAAGCACATGGATACGTGCGCACGCGCGCCCGCACACACGCACACACACACACACACACACACACGCACACGCACACACACAAATTTTAGTTTTCATTAGAGTGCTAGTTCCTAGTGGTCCAAGACCACTCATTATATATTAGAGATGTATATATGTGTACATATACATACACATATATACATATTATGTGTGTGGATATATATATATATGAAATATATATATATATATATATATATATATGAAATATTTTACAAGATTTTTGGTGATGGTGTATTATGGTCTTAACATCTTAAAAATATAGCCCACTTGCATTCATTACTATGTAACTTTTCTTATTTTAAAAAATAATGTGAACTGCCAAGAATGTTGTCACCACGATTTCAAGGGCAATATGATACCATTCCCTTTTTAGATGGCATTTAGAGAGTAAGACTCTTCTTAACTAAAAGATATCCAATGGGTAGCTACACTGGTTTTCACATTTCAAAATTTTTGTTTGTGTTTGTTTTTTTTCCTATTTCAATCCTAGTATGACTCTGTAAGCATGGTGGTAGGGTGCATTATTTCAATAATTCCAAATGGCCTTTTACATATTCTGTGCCTATAATCCAAGAAAGGCAACAAACAGACTAAAAAGACCCACAGTGAACCCCCCCCCCAAAAAAAAAATCTGTCACTTAGATATGCTAAGATACCAGAGTGAAAACCTTGGATCACATCAAAACTTCTCTGGCAGTGGAGGAACATTTGTAATGAAAAAAAAAATCTTAAGAAAGAAGCCTTTCATTCTGAGTTATGAATATGCTTTTATTCAAGAGTATCTCATGCCCTTTTTGTTGTCACAAAAGAAGAAAACTACTTGCCTCAATAATTGCAAATGATGATACCAATTATGTGATTAAACAGCCATTAATCGACAAGTCTTCTTTTCATTTTTGTCTTCTCTCCATTAAAATGTCTGCATTTGGTAGGTTGGTCAACTTTACACTAAATATCCCAGGCCAAGAGAACGCAGTAGTAGTTATGTATTGAGAACTGAAGCTTGCTAATGAATACCCCTGAGAATAGAATTCTTCATAAAAACTGGTATTCTGACCCCAAGGCAAGTTAAAAGAAAAGTACCTCTGAAATCATCAAAATGATGATTCATTCTCAGAGGTGTTCACAGAAAGCCGCTCAATGTGGTATTGCCCTTCACTGGAACTGTTAAATGTGGTAGGTTTTCTCAGGACAATGCATGGTGCCTCCTGCTGTCTCTTTTGTCAGATTTGAAGAGCTGAACAATAATCATACTTATCATCTCTTCTTGCAAGCCTACAAGGAAGAATTAGCTAATTGTCTGTAAAGTTCTTTGAAATGAATACATTCACCCAACTTAAAAGGAAGTTAGGAGTATTCTATACAGTTTTCATAGTATCAGGCATTCAGGGTAGAAAAATGCTCAGTGTGTTTGTAAATAGGAACACATCCCCTCCCCTGCCTCAACACCCACAAACATACAGACATATAAATTTAGTAAGATCTTTGCTCATCATACACTTAACACCAAAAATATTTGCTTTAGTGATTATTCTTAAGTTTTTTCTTCTTATTTTGTCTACTTTTAATGAAAACGAATCACAGAAAGTATCATTTACTAGATAATGTTTTGCTCAGTGCTATGTGGTATTTCACTAAATATTTGTTGACCAAACCAGTATTACATTGACTTTAAAAAGTATAAATCAGATTCATTTGGCTTTATTTTGTTTTTTACTCATTTTAATATATTTTGTTTTTACATTCCACAGCCTTCTTCATTTATCCTTCACTCTACCACCTCCCAGAAAGCCATCCATTTTGAGAAAAAGTTGATTTTATTTTCTTTTAAAGACAGAATCCCTTGTGTCATTGAAAATAGTTGCACAAACATTATTGTAGTATTCAAAATGTAGGCCTTCTTTATTTTTGTCACTCTTCCTCCCCACTTTTTTCTTTAAAAAATAGTTCTTTTGAGGGTATGGTCTCACAGGTATAGGGAAGGATCATATTTAAACCATTAGGAGTTTTCTTGGAAGTCTATTTTAATAAGTCAGAGAGAGTCATAGGATGTAGAGCTAGATGAGGCTTGAAAGATCATCTAGTCCAACCCCAATCATTTTACCTTTGGAAAAACTGAGACTCATAGAGGTGAAGTGAACTTACACAAAAAGGAAAGATGGGATTCATACCTAGGCCTCATGACTCTGAGAACAGAATCTCTTTGCATTACATGATACTATTTCACGTGGTAAATGAATATAAAGAGAGCTTGTTAAATATCCCTATGCCCACCAAAAGGGCTCTATACACAGCCAGCCTGTACCAGCAATGCAGTATTCACAGAGCCCATGGTGTAACAGTTTCTCCACATGGAGGACAGGACCAAAGCATTTTTATTCAAATACCAGAAAACCAAGTCCCAAAACCAGAAAGTAAAAATCATTACAATAACCATGAAGTTAGTACACATAGTCAATGCAGTGAACACCCACATTCCTAAACCTTCAAAACAAAACAGGCTCCCTCAAGCAAGGATCCTCCTTTCCTCACTCACTCCTCAGCCTCCATGCTGCTTGCTCCCAGCACTTCTGGATCCCAGCAGTTCTGGCTCCCTGAAGTTCTCATTCCCGGAAGTTCTGCCTGTCTGTAAGAAGTTCTCAGCAGCTCCCAGAAGAAGTTCTGACTCTCTTAATTTTGGCTTTTCCTTATATATTGTATTAGCTCCTCCCTGTTCTGCCCCTTCCTGTTACATCAGCAAGTTCATCCCACTCTGGGATTCACAAGTTCTGGATCTTAATACTTGACACAATCATGAAATTGAAGCAAGATTCTAAGTACCTGTTTGCTTGCCAATGCAAGGGGCATGGAAAATCTTCAAATCCCTTTACCATTAAACAGCTAAAAACTGCTATCGGCACTTTCATTTAAGAAGTATTGATTGCTACTCTGTGGCAGGTATTATGGCTAAGTCCTGTGGATTCAAAGACATAGATGAAACTATCCCTACCCTAAAGTAAATTGTATTATTTTAAGGGGGAAACATTTATACAGAAAAGTAAATGCAAAATGTGGAAGAAACTAACAATAGGGAGAATTAGGAAAGACTTCTTGAAAGAAGTGGCATTTGAGCTATGTCTTGAAGGGAGCTCAGTATTCCAAAAAGTGAAGATGAGAAGGGACATTTCAGGTATGGGGAATGTCCTGTAAAAAGTGAGAGAAGTGGGAGATAGAATGTGGGAAGATAAGGAATAACAAATAAACTCATTCTCCCTCAGCCCACAGCAATTCAATAATTGGCAAATCTCATAGTTTCTTTTTGGACAATATTTCTCATCTACATCCTTTTATCTCCATTTACAGAGCCACTGAGGCTCTCATGATCTCTCACATAGATTGCTGCAAAACCATCCTAATGGCATTCCCTGCCTCAACTCTCTTACTCCAAACTACCCTCTAACCACTACTCTTCCTGGCTCTCAGTCCAGTTCTCAATCCACTATTACCATATGTTGAATTGCATTTGACAGGCTGAACACAGAATAAAATTGTAAATGCAGCAGAATTGACCATATTATTATGACTTGTTCATCATATGTGAAGAACAGCAAGGAATCCAGTCACAATTTACCCCTGAGTACATCAGGGGTTATTAAGATCTGGAAAGGTAGGAAGAGTCTAGAGGAGATTAGGGGCAGTTACAGTTCCCACCCTTCATTCTCACTGTAGGGTCTGAGTCCCTCTGCTAATAATAATAGCTGACATTTACATAGAACTTTCAGATTTACAAATCACTATACTTATCTCATTTGAACCTCTGAAGAACCCTAAGTTTTAGGTGTGATTATTATCCACATTTTTATGATGAGAAAACTGAATTTCGTAGAGATTGAGTACCTTGCCTAAGGTCACAGAATGATTAAGTATCTTAGGCAGTATTTATAACCAGTTCTTCCCAACTCTGAATCTAGTATTCCACCCACGATGCCACCTAGTTGTATCTCAATAAATTACCCCCTCCTTAAGGTGAGAGGATGAATACAGAGCAGTGATTAGACAGCAAGCCTCATTATCAGAAAGTTCTGTGTTCAGTTCCTGCTGCTGATAACTTGACTATGTTGGTAAACTATTTAACCTCTCATTGTCCTGGGCAATTCTTCCAGCTGTCTTTTGCCTGAAACGAATCTCTGTATTAGGTATTGGTTGGTTTGTATTTTGAGACTATTCTGACTTAAATTTGAAAGATACTTGAAAGATAGTGGAGGGAAACCTCAGTAAGTTTCTAGGTGGAAAATCAAAAGTCACATGCCACCATCTGAGTACAAATGTTTTGGCCACACAAGAACCCATGGGGGCACTGCTTGTTGTCTGTCACTTCTAACAACCTTCTTAAGGTGAAGTAAACAGGATCAAGAAAGTGATTTTAGAATGAGGAACACACAGTATTAATGAGGTCAAAATGATAAATAATGCAAAGGGTACTAGGAAGATCATACCTAAATTCACACAAATGTTTAATCATCATTGCAAAAGTAGGGCCAGTATTCCGACTTTCAGTCTAGCTTTATATCCATTAACTTAGGGTTTCTACAACCTTTATCTCTGACAGTCAGATGTGACTAATGAAGCTATTTAATAATCCTCCAAGAGGTTCCTACAGGAGCTCAGGTTAAGTAGTTCCTATTCTCCTGGGAGCTAACAGATGATTTAAAAGAACTCTCCTCTGAGCTTGCTATTTCCTCTCCATAATTCTCACCAAGTTTCTTTGATCACATGATTTATAATGGGTAGTTATAGAGAATGGGAAAAGAGGAGAATCTAAAATAACCATAGGAAGTTGGTGTTGGGGAAGCCACAGTGAAAGTATAGATTTATAGGTATATCTTTATCCATCAGATAGATGATTATGGTTATGGAATCAATGGCACATTGTTTCAGCATGATCTGTTTGTATTTCCCTTCATGAATGTTGTTTTGTTGTTGTTGTTGTTCAGTTGTTTTTCAGTCATGTCTTAGTCTTTATGACCCCCTTTTGGGTAATCTTGGCAAAGATGTTGCCATTTCCTTTTCCAGCTCATTTTACAATGAGGAAACGGAGGCACACAGTGTGAAGTGACTCACCCAGGGTCACACAGCTTAGTAAGTGTCTGAGGCCAGACTTGAACTCAGGAAGATGACTATTCCTGACTTCCAGCCTGTTATTGCTCTAACCTGTAACTGCCTGCCATAATACTTAATAGAATAGTATAATTTAGTTCTCTTCAAATATCCTGGATTCCTTAGCCAGTTTAATGTGGTTGCTTGCTGGCCTCCTTTTCCTATCATAATATCCATCCTCATAATCTTTCTTTCATTTACCAATCACTTTTGTTTTTTAATCTATTCTCAAATCTTTGAAAACATTTTAAATTATTATACATCTCAGTCTTCTATATTTCCAACTATATTTGAAGCTCTATGAGATCAAAGGTCATCAGTTTCATTATATCTACTTTCTTTCTCTTATTTCTTCTCTCCAAAATTATGTAATCATGGACAAACACTGGAGCTCTGCAAATATTGATGACTTCCTTGACTATTTACATTTTTATCAATCCCATCAACCTTTTCTTACTCTTTCTCTTATATTTAAAAATGTCAACTACATCCTTAGTTTCACTGGGATAGGGAGCTTTGGGGGAGAAACTTTCCCTACCAAAGTAGATCAGAATCTCTTGCAACTTCTAGTCTTAGAGAGTTGCCTAGTGTACTGAGAGGTTAAGTACCTTACTCAGAGTCATGAAGTCATTAAGTGTCAGAGGTACAAGTTGAACTGAGATGTTCTTGGCTCCCAGTCCAGCTCTCAATTGCATTTGACAGGCTGAAAACAGAACAAAATTGCAAACACAATAAAATTGACTATATCATTATAAACATAAATAGTTGCTAATCAAATCATAAATGATTACTAATGTGTGAGTCATTTTAATCAATTGTATATGTTCATTTATATCATCATTTTATTGTTACACAGATTTAAATCAATGCTGAATTAGAAGATGTGACAAAGATGACAAAATAAAGCATGCAGTTAATCAGTTCTAAACTGACCTATTGAAGTAACTTATTGGTGATAAAAATTTAGGAAATAGATAACAGAAATTATATTGGCATGGACTATTCCTTTTGGTTGTAGAAATTTAACCAATATGAAAAATGAATCTATCAATTAATTACTTGTTAAGTGGCTACTACAGCCTAGGTACGGTGCTAGGCAATTTATTATGA
Organism: Gymnobelideus leadbeateri; assembly: GCA_011680675.1. Taxonomy (NCBI): domain Eukaryota; kingdom Metazoa; phylum Chordata; class Mammalia; order Diprotodontia; family Petauridae; genus Gymnobelideus; species Gymnobelideus leadbeateri. The sequence continues at coordinate 18,467 of WOXC01004062.1, forward strand.
ACTGAATTAATTTTAAAATAGCAAGAAGTGATGAAGGTATAATATGAATTTGTAGAAAGTTTGTCATGACATTTGATTAAGTCATATAACCCCCAAGAGAATATAAGGATGAAACTACAAGGACAACATCCAGACAAAAAATTCAAAATGTCTTGTCAATCATTTCTGCAAAAAGCTATTTTCTTTATCAATCACATTGGAATTACTCCACTAAAACTGTTATCTCAGTCCAGTATATGTAGCATTATGAAATAATAATAACACTAATGAAAATGAAAATAGGAAGAATAATTGAACCAAATTACTATATATACCATATGTCTGTACTGAAAGCAACAGCGTTTTGAGAATGTTGAAGTAGTTATTCCAAATTTAATAAAAGGAAGGGAAGATACCAATTAGAAAATAAGTTGGTGGTTACCTATCAGAGATAGTCGGTAACTAACAGTTCATACATTTACTTTTTCATTAGTCAATAGTCAAAAGTCAACATGTATTTATTAAGTGCATACAAATAAAAGCAAAAACATGGTATCTGCCTTCATGAGGCTCAAATTCTAATGGGAGAGAATATATAGAAATATGGAAAAATTACATTTCTATATCTAAAATATGTATATGATATAAAAGCATAAATGATAAATATAGTTCCAATGGAAGGTAATCTCAAAAGTAAGTGCCAGAAACTGACAGCAGAGTAGAGAAAAGTTCATGGTTTGACCAGGAAAGACCTATTACAAAACAGGATTTGAGCCGAGGAGGCCAGAGAGCATGGAGATGGAGGTATGGGGTGGGGAGAGGGCGAAGGAGAGAGAAGAGACAGAGAAGAGAGAGAGCGAACATGTAATACACCATGGAAGTGGCACAGAATGAGGAGTTGGAGTGTCATGTGTAAGGAACAAGAAGAAGGTTGCTGGATCAAACAATAAAGAGTATACAGAAAGAATTAAAAGTATAGAAATTCTAGGAAGGTAGGAAGGGACCAGGTTGTTAAAAAAGTTTTTTATGTTGTTGTTGTTTAGTCATTTTCAGTTATGTCTCACCCTTTGTGACCCATTTGGAATTTTCTTGACCAAGATAGTGGAGTGGTTTGCTCTTTCTTTCTCCAACTCATTTTACAAATGAGGAACTGAGGGAAACAGGGTCAAGTGACTTGCCCAGGGTCACACAGCCATTATGTGTCTACACCTGAATTGGAACCCTGGTCCTATTAATTCTTTGGGGCTTTTTTTTTGGAGGTGGAGGAAGGGCATTTGGGGTTAAGTGATTTGCTCAAGGTCACATAGCTAGTAAGCATGTCAAATGTCTGAGGCCAGATTTGAACTAAGGTCTTCCTGACTCCTGGGCCAGTGCTCTATTCACTGTGCCACCTAACCACCCCAATCCTATTAATTTTTAAATTTTATTTTTAATTTATGGAATAAAACAAGCATAATATTGTAAAAAGATGATTATACATGAAAATGCAAATCTACTTTGGACAACTTGCTATTTCTTTCAAATATACACAAAAATTCTCATGTAAATTTTTTTTCTTCCCTCTCCCCACCCTGCCCTAGAAATGGCTGCCATTAGACACACATGCACATATGTGAGTATATACACATATACACATATGTGTATATATGTACACACATACATATAATATATGCACATGTAAAATTATTCTATACGTACTTTTATCTGTTGGTCTTTCTCTGCATGCAGATAGCTTCTTTCTTCATATGGCCTTTATAGTTAATTTGAGTATTTATATATAATAGACAAAATAACTTAATCACTTAAAGTCATTCTTTTTTTTTTTTTAAAGCAATTGGGGTTAAGTAACTTGCTCAAGGTTACACGGCTAGTCATTATTTATGCGTGGGTGCTCATTTTCTGAGGCCGGGTCTGATCTCGGGTCATCCAAACTCCGAGGCCGGCGCTCTTACTCACTGCGCCACCTAGCCGCCCCGCTTAAAGTCATTCTTAAAACAATATTGTTGTTACTGTATACACTGTTCTCTTGGTTCTGCTTATTTTGCTTTACATTATTTCGTGCAAATCTTTCCATATTTTTTCTAAAATCGTTGAGCTCATTATTTCTTATAGCACAGTAGTATTCCATCACATTCACATGCCACTTGTTCAGCCATTCCCCAATTGATGAGCATCCCTGCAATTTCCAGTTCTTTACCACCACAAAGAAAAGTTGGGGCTGAGTTGTGTATGATGATGTGATTCTAAAAATTGGGTAGGAAAAAAGTAAAAAGGAGAAATTATCGCACAAAATTGGAGAGTGAAAGGAAGAACTAATACAGAAGAAGCAGGTGGGAGTGGAGGACTGGTAACATTGGAACCTTACTCTCATTTGGGTTGAAATACATATCTGAAGAGGTTTAGAACTCTTCTGAGCTTCTAGAGAAGTGAGAAAACTGGGGAGGGACTATTTGAAGGGAGTATTGATCAAGGTTAGGAGGGTGGGATTGGTGCCTTTACAGTTGCCAATGGAGTGAAACAAGGCTGTGTGCTTGCTCCCATGCTTTTGAGTATGATGTTTTCAGTCACCTTGTTAAATGTTTTCAATGAGGCTGAATAGGACATCAAGGTCAACTACCACTCTGATGGCAAATTCTTCCATTTGAAAAGGCCAAAAGCCAAGACCAAAGTGGAAATAGTATTGGTGCATGATTTTCTGTTTGCAGATGATTGTACACTCAATACAGTCCCTGAAGCTGAGATGCAACAAAGTATGGATCAGTTCTCTGCAGTTTTTGCTCATTTTGGCCTAACAATTAACACCACAAAAACACAGGTGCTTCATCAGCCACCACCACACCTTCTATACGTGGAACCATTGGTTACAGCAAATGGAGAAGTTTTAAGTGCCGTGGCTTGCCAGAGGTAGCTCAGTATTTGAGAGGCTCCAAAGGAAAGTATGGGAGAGAAGAGGTATTAGACTGATTACCAAACTGAAGGTCTATGGAGCTAGTGTGTATGATTGCATCAAGTAAGAGATTTTGTTTTGTTTTGTTTTTAAGGATTCAGGAGACATGTGCATGTATGTAGCCAGGAGGGAAGGAGCCAGTAGAGAGGGAAAAATTGAAGATTAGAAGAGAGTGAGAAGGATTATGGCATCAGACTGCTGGAAAAGATGGAAGCAAAGGTTCATGTACAAGGTTTTTCTTTGGCAAGGAGCAGGGCCATCTCTTCAAGACAGTAGTGAAGAGATTGTTGGGGGAAGACATCTGGGTGATATGAGATGTGGGGAAAGGGGAATAAAAAAGCTTTTTTGGAGTAGACTCATTTTTTTAGTGAATTATAAGGTGAGGTCCTAAATTGAAAGAGTGGGGGAAGATGGTACTATGGGAGGCTTGAGAAGGAATAAAAATAACGCACATATATTGATCATGTCTTCCCTGAAAGTATAAAATGGGAAATCAGGTTTTCACTGTTTTACAAGAAGCCACATTCTTATGTTAACACAGGTAACTGAAATGTGCAGTGAATACACGTCCCCACTGTGGTTATTGTTTGTAGCCTTTCAAAAAAAGCATTGATTTTTCAGGATCAATGCAGACTTAGAGCCTCAATTCCAACAAAATGTCACCCATGTGTATCTTAAAATCATACAAAAATCCTTGATAGATGTAACAATAGAGACAACTTTGTTTAATGATCTTCCAGTCACATTAAGCAAGGAATAAACATGGAGACATCATCAAATGCATTTGCTTCTGTCATGGAAGATGTTCAACACAGAGTCCAAGTGGAAGTGTGTTTTCTATATATGGTGAAGTCTTGTAGATTTTCCTTTTGGCAGATGGAATTATGTTGATTGCACCGAGCCTTACAGACTACCATGGACTTTAACAAATAAGATTCACATCCAGTCAAAAGAATTTGGCTCAAAAATGAACAAAGGAGGAAAAAAGTAGATTAGGCAGTCATTTCCAAAACCTTTATTAAATGTCTACTTTGTTCCAGGTACTGTACTAGAAGTATAAAAAGAAGGAAATTATACTCTGTTTTCAAGGAGCTCACTGTCTTCAGTCTAATGGGTGAGACAACATGCAAACAATAATGTACAAACAAGCTAGATATAGGGTAAATTAGAGATAATCAACAGAGGGAAGGCACTAACATTAAGGAAAATTGGTGGGATTTTAACTGGGATTTGAAGGAAACCAAAAGGTGGAGATGTAGTAGGAGAGCATTCCAGGAATGGGAGACAGTCAATGAAAATGCTCAGGGTCAGGAGATGGAGTGAGTGTCTTGTGAAAAAAAGAGATCCCAGTGTTTTTGGAGAGGCATAAAGTAGAAGAAAACTGGAAAGGTTGTGGCAGGGATAATAATGCTAAAAGTCCTAGAAAAAAATTCCCAAAATATTGAATAGATTTATAAAATGACATGAAAAAATTATGCAACAGGTAATGAAGGCATAGATGGTGCTATCTGCACCTTTAGAAGGGATTCATTCCTCTGTTAATGAAGTCACAAATGTTTTATGTATGAATGTACACAAGGTCCTTATTATCTAAAAAGTGTTGGCATCAGAAAAGGCAATTTAAAGTCAATTATATTAAAAATAGGTATGAGAAATTCATAGCAAATATCCTTTAAAATTGTAATTGTAATTCTTGAAAATAGTTATAAAATAAGCTTCCTTTATCTTATATTAAAACATTTAACTTATAATTATAACTGTGTGCTAATATATTTTAGAATGAAGAAAGGATTGTGTTGATTTATTTTGGTATAGTTTTTGTAACCAAATTGCACAATAGCTTTATATACTATCTTTCACTTCATATTTACATTTTGCACCCCAATCATAAATAGGGTCATTGCTGCAAAAATACTTGATACTTCATCAGTTTTCCTGAGTGTTTCATAATTCGTTGATACTCAAATAATTCTCTTTTGAAGCTCCTCTCTTGGAAAGGCTACTTGTTAGGACTTTGACATAATGGACTTTGAATCCAATTCTCTCTTCATTTATCAGGATACTACATCTTCCCTAACAGCACTCTCCTGAAGAATGCTCTCTCTTCAGGGTTTCGGAATCTCTCACTATGATTGAAAGGGTCATTGGATGTTGGAAAACTCTAGATACCATTTTTCATTTAGAGTTTAACCCAAATCTTAAATGCTACTGATGTGTTTTTTAAGGGTAGTATATACAAGTATAATGATTAATGAATAACTTGATATTTCTCTTTTGGTCTGTTTAGATAAAACTTCAGCATAAGAAAAATAAGGAGAGCATAGAATTCCCTTTTCTGCAACTCTTCTCCAATGTGGAAGGATGCTCTGTGGCTGAACTGCCAGTCCTCACAGCCAGCTGTGCTTTCTCAACAGGTTTGTAATTAATTTCAGTTCTATAAATATGGATTAAGGCCTATTGTATGCACATGCTTTGTGAGAGATATAAGAGCAATCACAAAGGGACTTGTGCCCTCACAGAGCTTAATCTGTAGCAGAGAGCTATGACAAATACACAGACTACTTTAATGTATAATAATACATTGTATTTTGAATGCCTGTTGAAAATAAAATACTATCTAACTGAAGAAATGGCCAAAAGACATTTTTTTCTTTGTGTGTATGTGTTTTTGTGCATAAACATGTGTTTCATCTATGAATATTTACAACCTTGAGTCATGCATGACTATAGAAATGAGCTTTGACAACTGAAATAAATCATAGCTTGATGACTAGTACCTATGTTTAAACTAATCATAATTTCAGAGAATTTTAGATAGTGTTCTTTTTGGTAGGCAGCGAAAAGGCCAAATGAATGAACCTTCACCAAAAATGAGAATATTAAAGTATCCTTAGATACATAGAGTTGCCTGGGACCTCAGAAGTCGACTAGTTCAAAAATACCTTAAAAAGATACTTCAAATAATAAAAACACACTAACTGAAAGGTATTTGCATAACATTATAATACATCATAAAAGTGGGAATCAACTCTAACTTAAAGTGCTCTAGGAAAGACAAATCCACTATGTTCCCCAACCTATTCCACTTCTGAAAAATTCTAATTATTAGAAAAAAATTCCTTACATTAAAACTAAATTAGCTTCTTTACAACTTCTACCCATTGCTTCTAATACTGACCTCTGTAGTTAAACAGAACAAGTCTAGTAACTTTTCCACATGATAGTCCTTCGGTCAGTTGGTCAGTGAGTCGAAAAGAATTTTTTAAGTAATTAATATTTGCAATGTACCATGCTAAGCACTGGGATTACAAAGACTGGTTAATACAGTCAGTGTCCTCAAGGAGCTTATATTTTAATGGGAAAGACAACATCTATTAATTAGTGCATACACAATATTTAACAAGTCAAAGTAATCTCAGAGGGAAAGGCACTTGTAGTTTCAAATATCTGAGTATAACTATCATGTCCCTCTTAAGGCTTTTTTTTTCCATCCAGGCTAAATTCTCATTGCTTTCACCTGATCTTCACATGGCATGATCTTCTGAAATTTCATAGTCCCCAATTTTCTTTTCTATTCCTTTTCACTGGTTGGTCACCATGCTTGGGAGGCCATTCATCCTTCTTTCTGTTTCATTATCCCCAGTTTTCTGCAAGGCCTAGCTGAAGTATAACCTTCAACATGAGACATTTTTCTGATACTCTCAGTTGTTAGAACTTTCCCTGCAAAATCACTTTGTAGCCATATGATAAATAATTATAGATATATATGTTGTCTCCCCCAGCTAGATTTAAGATTCCTGAGGGCAGTGACTATTTTTGTTTTTGTCTTCATATTTATCCCCCGTGCCTAGTATAGTCCCTAGTAGATAGTTAAGTACTTAATAAATGTTAGTTGATGGATGCTTACCTGAAGTCTCTTCAAAAGTTATTTCATGTACACATTATAAATACTCAGGCTTTTTTTTTTGAAATGGAGAGAAAAGAACATAAAGGTCAGATAAGCTAATCTTTTAAAGCTACAGATTGTTAAACCTGTGATATTTCTCTAGTCCACTTCCAGCATGGGAAAGCAGCCTGCAGATGGTTACACACACACAGTTGTTAATTATTTATGGAAGAAATACCTTCCAAACTTGCTGAAATAGAGAACTTTCATTTTGTGTGTCTTTCTATGCTCTAACTCTTACAGAACTCCCTCTTTGCCCAAACCTGTTCATTATGCCAGGAGCATTGTCACCAGAGGCTGAGAAAGATGGCATTTTAATAGCAGGCTTTCCTGCCTTCTTACCCTCTTTCAACATGATTGTTGACTCAAAGTTACAGATCTTGTAACTATTTTGTCATCATGTTTACAAAGACTAACTTTGCCTTTTGACAAGTTTCTCCATCAAACCTAATTCCCTGAGTAAGGAACTCTAGGGGGAAAACAGTGGCCATAAAGGAGCTCCAGAACAGAAAGGAGAAAAATTGAAAGCAACAGAATACAATGATTAAATCTACCTTGAGGAATTTATCTTTTGATATTTTGTTTTTGTCCTGTCTGACTTAAAAATTTGAGTAAAAATTATTTGATATTTTCTAGTTTGTTTTATAGAAGTTTTTTTTGATATTTGGAGTGAAAGAATAGGAATTGTTTCTATTCCCAAGGAGTTTTGATTCTGATAGAAGAAAGAGAATAAATTGCAGTCTGACTGGGCATGGATCAATCAATCTGTCATTCCACATTTCCCTCTGCCTTATAACCCCTAATTCTGTTCTTTGCCCTGATCATTACCACTACACTAGCTGAACTCTACTCACTTACCTTTACACCTAACCCTATTCATTATCCTTACTATGCCAACCAATCTCACTGCTGCTCAGTTCTTCCCCAAATCATCAACTTTGCACTGGCTACACCCTTATCCCTTTCTTAACTGTACTCTTTGGTGAATCAGTTCAACCCAATAGCATCTATAAATGTCAGTCCCTTTCCCCCTTGTCCTATTGTCAGTTATGTCTTGCTAAATCCCAACCTTAGATTATTCCTACCCTCTATCACCTTCACTTCTATTCATGTGCTGATCTAGTAGATATAGAAAAAGTCAGAAAACCATGTTGAGTGGGTCTATTACAAATTTATATTACATATTGCCAAATTGACCCTCACTGAAGCAAAGCAAATCTTTTGCACCCATGTAATCAATTCACTCTACCACCCATAAAGATGCCATTCCACATCTTTTCATCCCTCCTCAAGCTGGTTATAGTGCCTCTCCCACCACTCTTTGCAATGATGATCCAATTAAATACTTCACTAAAAAAAATTTAGAACATTCACCAAGAACTTCCTTTTGCACCTTTCTTGTCTCATATCACTCAGATACCTCCCCCAGCTATCTTTTATTTCATACCTTTTTTATATGAAGAAGTGACCATTTTCCTTTTCAAGGCAAAACTCATTCAATAAATTCTTAATTCCATGCCCTCTTTCTTCACCAACAGGTTTCCCCCATTGTCATCCCCACTCCCACTAGTCTTTACTATGTATGGGCTTTTTCCCTGCTGCTCATGAACCAATGATTCCTCCATCCTTAAAAAGCAAAGGAAGCAAAAAACCCTCACATGATTCTGCCATGGCTATCATCTTGGATCTCTCATCTACTTTATGGTTAAACCCTTTGAAAAACTATATAGACTCAGGGCAGCCGGTGGTACTGTGGATAGAGCACCAGTCCTGGAGTCAGGAGGACCTGAGTTCAAATATGACCTCAAACACTTGACAAACTGTGTGACCCTGGGCAAGTCACTTAACCCTGATTGCCTTACACAAAAGAAAAACCAGTTTTCTTGCCTATAAAATGAGGCAGTTGGATTAATATTCCTTGCAGCTCTAAAATTTTGGATTCTCTGATAATATACAACATAGTTTACCAATGGTGAAAATAAAAATTTTTTATACTATGATTAAATGAATTGTGTAGTAGGCCTGGATGATCCCTTGCTTTCCTTGCCTGCCATACTTTTATTTACACCATTGACTATAATTAATCTCATAATGAAAAGATCTATGCTTTTAAAAACATAATAATAATTAGCAAACTGATCTGTCACTTTCTTTAAGCTAGATATTTGTTCATCTTTATGCCAACTTCTTCTTATTCAGAAAGCACAGTCAGAATTTCACGTGTTTGTATGATTTGGGGAATTTCAGGGTCCTTAATTTGTGCTCATATAATAGATACATTTGTCATTTTAAAAATTTTCCACAAAATCATTTTCCCTTCCAAAATGCTTCAGTGACTAAAGAGATTTACAAGCTCAGTAGGAACAGCTGATGACTTTGACAAGAACAGAAAAAGAAATAACTCACCTAGGCAACAAAGTAAATATAGAGATGAGTGGCAGAATTACACTTAATAGAATTAACAGTATAAATACAATCCCTTGGTTTGAATTTGGTACTTCTGATGTGAGTGTAATGGGAATGGGAGATTGAAGATCTTCCCTGACCCCTTAATAAGCATAAGGGAATTTGAAGATCTTCCCTTGCTTTTTAAAATATTCCCTACCCCCTAAAGGCTGAATGTAATCACATGGTGCCTTTGGCAGGAGGAGCTTGCTGAAAGGTGGAGCAGAGCCCACAAGAAGCTGAGAGTCAGAGCAGTTAGAGCTGGAGGGAGGAGAGGACACACCCAGGGAGATAGTTAAGCTTGTAAGTGTTTGTTTGTGGGAAAGCTAAAGGATGATGTGGCTCTCTGTGGAATTATGGTATATTAACTTCTTGGCTCCTATGATGGATTCGACTTTCTGGTTTCAGGATTTAGTTTTCTGATGTCTGAATAAATATTTTGCTTTTGACTTCTATATGGAGAGTGTGTTATATTTTGTGATTGAAAACTATGCTGGGGGGTGGCTAGGTGGCGCAGTGAATAGAGAGCCAGCCCTGGAGTCAGAAGGACCTGAGTTCGGATCCGGCCTCTGACACTTAATCCACACAAACAAAAACCTAGCCTTGTAACCTTGGGCAAGTTACTTAACCCCAATTGCCCTAAAGGGGCGGCTAGGTGGCACAGTGAGTAAGAGCGCTGGCCTCGGAGTTGGGATGACCAGAGATCAAATCCGGCCTCAGAAAATGAGCACCTACGCATAAATAATGACTAGCCGTGTAACCTTGAGCAAGTTACTTAACCCCAATTGCTTTAAAAAGAAAAAAAGAAAAAAAAGAAAACTATGCTGGAATATTTACAGTCACCATTGGTAAATATTGCAGTGAGCAAGCTGAAATATAGCATAACATCATAGGATCACAGACTTAGAAATGGGAGGGACTTTAGAAGCTATTTTACTCCCATCCTCCTCATACTACAAATGAGGGAAATGAGATCCAAATGGGATTGTGTGACTCACCCAACATCAAAAAGATAGTGACAGCTGAGATTTGACCTGAGGAAAGCAAACAAGCTGCACGTATAAAGAAGGTCAGTTCCTTGTGAAAGCATAATTTTTGTTCTTTATCATATATTGAAATGCCTGTTTACTAATGATTAAATCCGTGATTAAATTAAAAAAGAAAAATTTTAAAACTGATAATTATTTCTATCAGTAATATCCATTATACTTATAAATAACATCTAAAGAGGCATCAAACAGGGATGCATATACTTATTAAAGGTGTTTTCTGACATCATGAAGGATATCCTATATCAACCAAATGGACAAGGACTTTGTGGATGAAATTGTAATGGTTTTATCATGTCCCTACACACTGCAGGACTGCCTCACTGATATACATATTAACTCAAAAGAAACTTACCTAATGATCCATGCAGAAATAACTAAATGGATAAAAAACAACCGTTGATCATAGTATGATATGCTGCATATTGGGTAACCCCGTGGTTTAGTTCATTGATACATTGATATCTGTGACAGATCCTGCAGTTAAACAGTGGGTTGGATCCAGAATTGACTAGGAAAAAGGGAGCAGGGAGCAGGTAGGTGATAACAGAGCCTGGAGTCAGGAATACCTGAGTTCAAATCTTTCCTTAGACACATACTAGCTCTGTGATCCTGTGCAAGTCACCTAACCATGTTTGAAGTGATGGTTTACTTAACAAACACTTCCTTTCTACCATGTACATTTCATGGTGTTAGATACTGGGGAGTTGCAAATAAGATAGGTTTGCCTCACTTTCCTCATCTATAAAATGAACTGGAAAAGGAAATGGCAAATCTTTCTAGTATATTTGCCAAGAAAACCTTAAATGGGATCACAAAGAGTCAGATACTACTGAACAGCAACTGACCAAACAAACAATGACAATGACAGCAGAACAGACCAGATTCTTTTTGGTAAAATTTCCAGTTCTTCCAGTGATCCTTAGTTGTAATATTCATTACATTCTTGTGTAATTCAATCCATAAAATGGAGATAAAGTAGACTGAACTTACAATATAGTAAAATAAAGATTGTATCAATTTCAGCACTTATTCATTTTAAGTCAAATATTGTGTTGTTTTCAGTGAAAGAATATACACTTTTCATTACCACTGGCAAAACTTCAACTTTAAAAACCAACATGGATGTGTTTGTCACCTTGTGGGGGTCCTTAGGAGACACAGGAAGGAGGAAGTTAAGCAGGAAAGGAGAGAAACTTTTCACCAAAGGAAAGGTACGGTAATAGCTCTTCAAATCCTTATTTTCTAGGTTGTATTCTACAGCTATGAATCATGGTCAATTTTTTTCTTTGGATATTGGATTATATGACTGCGTCAGATAACAGTATTCCATTTGGAGTAATTTTTATATTATTTTATTTTCATGATATATTTAAAAGTAATGTAAGACCTCAGATGCTGTGACAAAGTTGTAACTAGACTTCTTAAGTTAAGGGAGACAGGTCTAGAATTCATATTCCTCAATTACTTTTTGTATTTTTTCCAAGACTTGTGGCCTTCCTTCTTCTCTGCATCTTCCCTTGTCTCTGCAGTTTTGTCTCCCCTCTTTCTTCTTTCTTCCTACTCTTATTATTTTATCTCCTCTCTCTTTCTGTTCCTCACACCTCCTTCTCATTAAGTACCTATTATGTACATGGCATCATGCTAGACATTGGGGATGCTAAATGAAAAATGATAGAGTCCCTGCCCTTAAGAATTATGCAGTTTAATACTGGGGACTGGGAAGCTAGACATACATAATGAATAGAATGGAAGAGAATCAAAGAATATAATGTAATGTGATTCATTATAAAAATAATTCACATTTATTAAGCACTGTATGTGCCGGGCACTATGCTAAACTCTGGTATTACAAATAAGGGAAAAAAAGAGTCTCTGCTCTGAAGGAGCTTACAATCTAATAGGATAAGACAACACACAAAAGGAAGCTGAAGGGTAAGAGGGACCATCAGAAGGTCTGATGTTTCATGAGGTCAAAACCAAAGAGAGCTACTAATGGGAAATGGAGAGTTGGAGCTAAGTAAAATGCTATGAATAATTGGAGGAGGAAAATTTTTCTTTCATTTTAGGAGATTGTCAGGGAAGGCTTCAAACAATTGAGATAAACCTAAAAGAAAGAGGAACTTCAACAGATGGAGATAATGGAGGTGGGAGGGAACTGGGGCATGTTTGTAATGGGAATGGGAATTTGAAGATCTTCCCTGCCCCTTAACAGACCTAGGGGAGGGTTTAAAGACCTACCCTGCTGTGAAAGTAAACTCTGCCCCCTAATAGGCTGAATGTAGTCACATGGAGCCTGTGGTGGAAGAGTTTAGCTGAAGGGAAGGAGAGCCCACAGGAAACTGGTGTTCAGAGCTAATGTGGGGGAGAGAGGAAGTTCCAACAAGGAGAAAGAAAGTTTTGTGAGTATTTATTGATCTAATATTGGTTTGTGGGAAGGCTGAAGGATGCTGTAGCTCTCAGTGTTATCATGGCTCCTGAATATCCTGCTTACTGGTTTTGGGATTTGGTTTTCTGGTGTCTAAATGTTTCAGTTCTGTCGTCTACCTGGAGAGTTTGGTATATTTTGCAATTGACGTCATGTGATATTTATAGTCATGGTCTTTATTGTGAGAGTGGGTGCTGTAAATCTTGCATTGGGACTACAATGTTAAGCAATGGTACTGAGATTAAAAAAAAAAAAAACAGTATGAGATGAGGGATGGAGAATAGTCCAGTCTGACTGTAATTTACTTACAGAATACCTTTTGGGGAGTAGTATGAGACAGGGCTGAAAATGTAGGTTGGGGCAAGAATGTGATGAGCCTTTTTCAGTAGGCCATGGGGAACCATTGGATGTTTTTAGTAGAAGAGTAATTTGATCTATGTGTACCTTGGGGGAAAAATCATTCAAGGATCTGATATTATTAAATATTTTTAGAGAACCTTGAGATTCTTGGAAGAACTTTAAAATTCCAAAGTAAGACTTCCCAGAAGGAAGAATTGGAAATAAGATAGATTGGAAGGTGGGAGATGGTTATTCTAAGTGGGAAAAGAAAATGTGGGGCCCTGGACTAGAACAGTTGGAATGAAAGTTAAGAGGAGTGGTCAGAGGTGTTTCAAAAGAGAAATAGCAGGATTTGCCAGCTGATAGGTTGTATAGGATGAAAAAGCATGAGTTGTCAATTTTTTCTCCTAGATTATAAACTTAAATGACTGGGAGCATGGAGGTACCAGTAATGGAGAGAGAGGGATGAGGGAAAGAGACAGAATTAGGGAGAAGATGAATTCAGTTTTAGACATATTGGGCTTGAGGTAGTAGAGACCAGTCAACTGGTAACATGCAAAAGACAATTAGGAATGTGTTATTTATCTTAAAGAAAAAGTTTGAGGTGGAGATAGAGATGTGAAATTCATATTCCTTCTCTTACTCATTTTCCTCCATTTCTTTTTTCTTCTCTTTTTCCTACTTCTACTCCTTGACTTTTTTTTCCCTCTATTTGCTCAGGAGATCATATTTACTCACAAGACCACAATCCTTATATGCTTAGGCATCTTTTTTTCTAGGGAAATTCAAGATAATCCCATCCCATTCTCCTGGACCCCACCCCAGCTAGTTTTGCTTAAATCCTCGATATCAACATTGTGCCTAGTCACCCTCTACTGTGGAACATTTTTAAGCAGGCACCAAATTGGGGGAGCAAAGAAAGCCAAAAGTGAGATCATGAAACCACTATCACTTACACTTTTTCCTTAGAGTTGCCCCTGATCATACCCATTTTAGACACTACAAGACTGAAGTTACAGATTTAGTTCTGGAACTCAAATGTGAAAGAAACTGGGTCTTCTGTCCCCATGGTTATTGAGCTCACTATTCTGATATTGGTTATATCCCCAGGGCCTTACAAAGTTCCTTTTCCATAGGAGGCAATCAATTAAATGTGGATCAGTCAGTTACCCTGGTTTCCAGTAACACTTTGGACCTGCACTTTCTTTTTCCTGTTTCTCCATTTCTAAAATACATGTAATAATAATTGCTGCCTACATTAGGAATTGCTGGGAGTATTCATATTATTACAACTCACCTTTTTCTCACCTTTTGGAGGTGAATGGTTTCTTTAAAGTCAGTGGCATATTATTTAGGAAATAAGTGCACTGGTCCATTGATCTCAATGGAACCCTGGAGGCCTAAATGAGCTTATTCACCTCTAAAAGGAGAGTGGCTTCATGCCTATTCCCTAGCAGAATATTTTTAAAACACTTTGAGGTCTTGGAAGAACTTTAAAATTCCAAAATAAGACTTCCCAGAAATTCAAGTAGCCTCCTTGGCCTGAGGGATACCCAGGTCTCCCTTGGCACTACTAAATTAGGAAGGTTTTCTTTCTCTAGGAGACATCTGTCAGAACAGTGCATTAAATAGATGTATTTGGAACATCTAAACAGAACTTGGCAACATCAGGGACAGCTATTGACCCTATAGTGCACAACTGACAGATTCACTCTTGCTAAGTCTTGGACAAAAATAATTGTACAACACTTACATGTACAACAAATGTACAATAGACGACATTTTTGTAGCAATTTTGGGCTTGCAAAGCACTTTATATTTATTATCTCATTTGGGAAGTATGGTACTGAAAGAATACTGATTCTTAAATCAAGGCAAATCAAATCCTAGTTCTGAGTTTACTATCTGAATGGCCTCAGATAAATCTCTTAGCTACCCCAATATCTGCCTCAGTTTCCTCATCTGTAAAATGAGGGGATTGAACTAGATGGTTTCTGAAGTCCCTTCCAACTCTAGAACTAGGATTCTATTATTCTTATAAGGTAGATGTTATTATACCTATAATATAGTGAAGAAATTGAGGCTTATAGAAATCGAATGACTTGCCCATAGTCACACACTAAAATTCCAAAGGTAGAATCCAAACACTGGTCTCACATCACATCCAGCATTTTTTTTTTGGGGGGGGGAATCATATCACACTGACTCTTCATAAGAAAATAGGGTTCCCCCCTCTTTTTTTCTTTCCTGACAGTCCCCACTCTTAAGGGAGATAAAATTTATTCCCAGACATGACTTCCAGCCTAAAAACATACACAGGTGGAGATCATGAATGAAAATCAGATGCACACATCATGAAGCAAATTGAGATGATAGCTATAAGACCAAAGGACCCCTATGAGATTAGAGAGGGATCTCCAGCTCAGAGTTTCGACAAGGGCTTTTTAACTTAGATTTAGAAATTCCCTAGCATCAGTTTGCAGCAGCATAACATAAAAAGGGTGTTACCCCAATGGCTTCATCCCTCTGGAGATGTCTTTTGGATCTCAAGTGGACAGATAATAGCAACTTATGAATGCATCTCCAAATCCGAAGTTGTACATAGCAACCTGCTTTTTAATGTCTGATGTAAGACATGACTGGAATTCACAGATTAAGTTTATTTCAAATATCTATTTTGCTTCCTAAGAATAATTTAGCTCACAAAAATGTTGTTCTAGCTGTCTGAGCTGAGTTTTACAACATTAATTTATACTGTAATAATGATGATGATAATAATAGCTGATATTTATAAAATGTTTGCTATGTGTCAGGAACTGAGTTAAGCATTTTACAATTATTATTTTATTTGCTTTTCACAAAAATCTCAGGAAATATGTGTTATTATAATCCACATTGTAGAGATGAGAAAACTAAGACAAACAGGTTAAATGAATTGCCCAGGATCACACAGCTATTAAATATCTAAGGTTGAATTTCAACTCAGATCTCCCTGACACCAGGTCTAGTACTCTGTCCACTACATCACTTAGTTGCCCTCAGTTTTCTCTTTGTTATGTGAGTAGGCTATGGTGAAAAAATTCATCTTTTTATTTCTCTCACCTTCAGAGCTTTCTACTGGGGGTAAAAATCAAGTGAAGTTGGTAACCTACTCTGTTTTTAATTTCATAGAAAATGTGTGAAATCCCCTTGTCAAATTCTACAGGTAGCTCACCACCCCCCCATCCCGTTTTTAACCTTAAGTGGTAAGGTTCAATGGAAAAGTTTGTCTTAGAAGAACAAAGCATTTGGGATATTTACTGTATTGTCACCCAATCCACTTAGTGGTACAAGACATACATAGAGAAAATGAAGGTCATTTTAAACCTTTTGATCTAAAATTGCTTTCATTGCATCCTCCATCTCATGATTTTGAGGATGATTCACAATTCAAACACATGGTGGTCTAATGTAAACTTCACATAAGTATGCTGAGATGACCACTAGTCACCCTCTGGGCATCCCTATTGAATCACTAGCTTAAGAGTGTTATAACCCCTTTCTTAGGAGAGCCATATTCTCTAAGTTAAAGTCTTCAGGAGTGTGGTTCAACATACCAAAGACAAAAGCAACATCAACAAAACAAAACCAACAAAACCAACAAAAACAAAGGCAGCATTTATGTAGCACTTGAAGGTTTTTAAATTTCCATACATATGTCATATCATTTGATCCTCATAATGGGTAGTCCTATATTATTACCAATTTACTTATATAGAAACTAAGACTGATAGAAGTTTAATGACTTACCTGCAGTCCCATAACTTACTCACTAGACTCTCAGTAGGGATTTAAACTCAGTTTTTTTTTTAATTTAACATTGATAAAAATAAAACAATTTATTTCCAAATTCTCTCTGTCCCTCCTGTACCTACTCCACCCACTGAGAAAGCAAGTAATATGATTATCATTTATAAATGTAGTCATGGAAAACATAATTCCATATTAGCTATGTTACAAAAATATAAAAAAGAAATATATAGAAAGCTTTAAAAAGCATGCTTTAATCTGTACTCAGAATTCATCAGTTCTCTTTCTGAATGTAGATAGTATTTTGCACCATGGGTCTTTTAGAATTGTCTTGGAATGTGGTGGCTAGGTGGCTCAGTGAATAGAGCACCAGCCCTGGAGTCAGGAGAACCTGTGTTCAAATATGGTCTCAGACATCTCACACAAAAACTAACCATATAACCTTGGGTAAGTCACTTAACCCCAATTGCCCTCAAAAAAAAAAAGAATTTTCTTGGAACAATCTTGATCAGAGTACCTAAATCTTTAGCATTTGATCTTTGTTACAGTATTGCTATTATTGTATACAATGTTCTCCAGGTTCCCAGGTTCTTAGATCAATTTTTATGTCTTCCCAACTTTTTTCCAAAAGTATCCTGCTCATCATTTCTTTTTAGCACAATGGGTTCCATCACAATAATATACCATAGCTGCTATAAATAATTTTGTACATGGGGGAAGAGGGGCAGTCCTTTCCCATGGGTCAAAGAGTATACACAATTTTATAACCCTTTGGGCATGGTTCCAAAATTGTTTTCTTGAGTGTTTGGACTAGTTCACAACTCCATGAACAGTGAAATAGTGTCCCAATTTTTCCACATCCCCTCGTGCATTTATGTTTCCCCTTTTGAGTCATATAAGTAAATCTTATTGGTTGAGGGGGTATCTCAGCATTGTTTTAATTTTCATTCCTCTAATAAATAGTGATTCAGAATTTTTTTTCCATGTGGCTATTGATAACTTTACTTCTTCCTCCGAATACTGCCTGTTAATATCCTTTGATCATTTGTCAGTTGGTTAATGGCTTCTGTTTAAGAAATTTGGCTCTGTAACCTATAAACCTGAGAAATGAGGCCTTCATCAGAGAAACTTCCTTACCCAGTTTCCCATTTTCATTTTAATTTTGGTTGTATTAGTTTTGTTTGTACAAAAGTTTAAGTGTATATAATCAAAGTTATGCATTTTAATTTTAGCACTCCTCTCTATCTCTCTCTCTCTTTTTTTTTTTTTAGTCATGACCTCTTCTCCTATACACATAGATTTTTCATGCTCCTCTAATTTCCTTATGATATGATTTATTTCTAAATCTTATTTTGGTATACAGTGTGAGAGGTCATTCTATGCCTAATTTCAGCCAAACTGCTTTTCAGTTTTCCGAGGATTTTTTGTCAAGTGGTGAATTCTTGTCCGCAAAGCTTGGATCTTTGGATTTATCAAACACTAGATTACTATTGTCATTTTCTACTGTGTATTGTGCACCTAATATATTCCATTAATCAATCACTCTTAGCCAATCAACCACACTTAGCCAGTACCAAATTGTTTTGATTACTACTTTGTAATGTAATTTGAAATCTTATACTTCTTGGCTACCTTACTTCACATTTTTTTCACTGATATCCTACATATTCTTAGTCTTTTGGTTTTTTTAGATTAATTTTGTTATTTTTCTAGCTCTATAAAATAATACTTTAGTAATTTTATTGGTAAATCACTGAATAAATGAATTAATTTAGGTAGCACTATGATTTTTATTATATTGGCTCAGCCTACCCATGAACAATTAATATTTCTCCAATTGTTTAGATCTGGCTTTATTTGTATGAAGTGTTCTGTAATTTTGTTTATGTAGTCCCTTGGTATGTCCCAAATATTTTATGTCTGTAGTTATTTTAAATTGAATTTCTCTTTCTGTCTCTTCTTGACGGACTTTGTTGGTAAGATATAGAAATGCTGGGGCATCTAGGTGATGCAGTGAATAGAGGACCAGCCCTGGAGTCAGGAGGACCTGAGTTCAAACCTGGCCTAAGACATTTGATACTTATTGGCTGTGTGACCTGGGGCAAGTCCCTTCACCCCAATTGTCCTGCCTTCTCCCCTCCAAAAAGACCAAAAAACATATAGAGATGCTGATGATTTGGTCCAGTTTATTTTAAATCCTGCAACTTTGCTGAAGTTATTAATTGTTTCAACTATTTTTATTTTAGTTGATTCTTTAAGATTATCCAAGTATACCATCACATCATGTGTAGAGAGTGATAATTTTGTTTCCTCATCGATGATTGTAATTTCTTCAATTTCTTTTTCTTCTCTTATTGTTATAGTTAGCATTTCTAGCACAACATGGGGTAATAATGGTGATAATCGACATTGTTCCTTCACCCATGATTTTGTTGAGAAAGTAGCTTATCCATATTATAGATAATGCTTGCTCTTGGTTTAAGATAGATATTACTTATCATTTTGAGTATAGTTCCATTTATTCCTTTGCTTTCTTTTATTTAATTTAATTTATTTTTAATTTATGGAACAAAAAAGGATTTCTATAACATAGTACAATTATAATAGATGATTGCACGTGAAACTGAAAATCTACTATTTACAACTTTCTAATCCTTTCAAATATACAATAGAATCATTCAGCAAATTTATTCTTTCTTCTCTTTTTCTTATTCCTACCCCTCCATCCCTGTTTGAGAGATGGTTACCATTAGACACAAATAGGTGTGTGTGTGTGTGTTTGTGCATGTGTATATGATGTGTACATCACCCCATGTATCCATATGTATGTATATATAATATATTTGTGTGTATGTATATACATATATGTAAAATTATTCTATACATACTTCTATTCACCAGTTCTTTCTTCATATGTCCTTTATAGTTAATTTAGGTATTTAGAATAGACAAAATAACTTATTTGCTTTAAGTTATTCTTTTTTTTTTTTTTAAAGCAATTGGGGTTAAGTAACTTGCTCAAGGTTACACGGCTAGTCATTTGATTTATGCGTGGGTGCTCATTTTCTGAGGCCGGATCTGATCTCGGGTCGTCCAAACTCCGAGGCCGGCACTCTTACTCACTGCGCCACCTAGCCGCCCCTTTAGGGCAATTGGGGTTAAGTAACTTGCCCAAGGTTACACGGCTAGGTTTTCGTTTGTGCGGATTAGGTGTCGGAGGCCGGCTCCGAACTCAGGTCCTTCTGATTCCAGGGCCGGCGCTCTATTCACTGCGCCAACTAGCCGCCCCGAGTTAAGTTATTCTTAAAACAAATTGTTCTCTTTGTTCTGCTCATTTTGTTCTTCATTATTTTGTGTAAGTCCTTCTGTGTTTTACTAATGTTGAGCTCATCATTTCTTATAGCACAGTATTCTATCACAATCATATACCACAACTTATTCAGCCATTCCCTAGTTGATGGGCATCCCTGAAATTTTTATTTCATTGCCACCACAAAGAAAGCTGTCAGGACAAGACCCGGCCGATGGTGGCAGCAAGTTGATCCACCAACCACAAGGGCCATTTCCAGGCCTATCACCATAGGACTGGGATCTGTCAGAGCTGGGTAAGAGACAAATGCAGGGCCTGTGGCAGTGGCAGCAGCTACTCCTGGGAATATCAGCCCACAACCTGGAAATTTAAAAAGCACCTATCTGAACTTTCAAGATGGCAGAGTGAACCCTGGCTGCTCCAGTCCCCCCCTCTGACCCTGAAAACACAGAAATTATTGCCCCAGAGCAAAATTTTAATTACTAAAAGCTTGGGAGTCTTAGAGGAAGGTCATGACTAAGGCTCTGCCTCAAAATGGGTAAAAAAACAGACTGCAAAGACAAAGACTCTAGAATCCTATTATTGCTAGCAGGAGGAACCAAATTCAGAAAGAGACAGCATTGAGTCCACACCCACAGCTGAAATCTCAGTAGGGAATATGAACTGGTTTCAAGCCCAGAAAGCATTCTTAGAAGTACTCAAGAAGGGCTTTGAAAACCAAATTGGAGAGATAGAAGATAAAATGACTAATTTTTTTAAAATCAAAATTGCAAAAATAGAAAATCATTTCAATGAAGAAAGCAGCTCCTTAAAAATAAAAATGTGTGAACTAAAAATGAAATCTGAACATTTGGAAAAGGAGCTTCAAAAACTGAGGAAAATAATTTGTTAAAAATTAGAATCAACCAAATTGAAGTTAATGACTCCATGAGGCACCAAGAATCAGTTAAACAAAATATCAAGAATGAAAAATTAGAAAAAGAGGTAAAATATCTCAATGGAAAAATAAATGACCTGGAAAACAGATCCAGGAGAGATAATCTGAGAATTATTGGTCTAACGGAAAATCATGATAAAAAAAGAACCTGGACAACATCTTCCAAAAGCTTATCAAGGAAAAATTCCCTGAGAGCCTAGAACCAGAGGGCAAAATAGATATCAAGAGAATCCACCATACACCTGAAAGAGATCCCAAATGGAAAACTCCATGAAATGTTGTAACCATATTCCAGAACTATCAGGTGAAGGAGAATATACTACAAGTAGCCAGAAAGAAGCAATTCAAATGTCACAGAACTACAGTGAAGGTCATACAGTGTCTGGCAGCTTCTACATTGAAAGATCAGAGGGACTGGAATATGATATTTTGCAAGAAAAAAAGCTCGGGTTACAACCAAGAATCAGCTATACAGAGAAACTGAGTCTAATGTTTCAGGCAAGGAGGTGGTCGTTCAATGCTATAAGGGACTTCTAGAACTTCCTGATGAAAAAGCCAAAGCTCAATGGAAAATTCAGTCTCCAATTACAAGACTCAAGAGAGACATAGAAGATAAATAGGGAAAAATACACACACAAACAAACACACATGTACACATAACCTGTTATTTAATAAGAGCAAACTGTTTACATTCCTTTTTGGGAAGCTGATACCTGTAAATATTGAGAATTCTATATTTATTGAAACATTTAAAAGGGATATAGATAAATAGAGGGTGTGGGTATAAATTAAACAAAATGATGATAAAAAAATTCATTAAGGGGTGCCAAGAGATCTGCAATAGAAGAAGAGGAAAGAAGGAAGCAGAAAAGGGTAAATTGTGCCACACAAAGGGGAATAAAAACAGAGGGAAAGAAGGGAGGGAGATGAACATTATATGAGCTTCTCCCTCATTGGTTCTGGTGTAAGGAGGGAATAAAATAATCAGTTAAGTATAGGACTCTATTGAGAAGAGACATAAAACCTATCATAATGGAATGAAACAGGGGAGGGAGAGGAGCATTGCATGAGATCTGTTCTCCTCAATCTTGGTTCAAGGAAGAAATAACCCAATACATTATGTATAAATATCTATCATACCCTACAGGGAGTAGGAGGGGGGAAAGACTAAGAAAAGGTGGGGTGGTTAGAAGGGAGGGAAGAAGTAGTAAGGGGGAAGGGTAGGAAAAGGCAGGGGGGCTGGAAAGGAAGGGAATACTGATGGAGGTGGCAGTCAAAAGGAAAACTCTTGAGGAGGGGAAGGGAGAAGGGAAAAAATAAAAGTATAAACAGGGGAGGGAGAAGGATGGAGGGAAAGATACAGATAGTAATCATAATTGTGAATGTGAATGGGATTAACTCTCCCATAAAATGGAGGTGAGTAGCAGAATGGATTAAAAACCATAATCTTACAATATTCTGTTTACAAGAAACACATTTGAAACAGAGGGATACACACAGGGTGAAGGTAAAAGGCTGGAGTAAAATATATTATGCCTCAGCAAAGTAAAAAAGCAGGGTTAACAATCCTTATCTCAGACAAAGCAAAAGCAAATATATATCTAATTAAAAGAGATAAGGAAGGAAACTATGTCCTGCTAAAAGGCACCATCAAAAATGAAGCAATATCATTACTAAACATATATGCACCAAATGATACAGCATCCAGATTCCTAAAGGAGAAGTTAAGGGAGTTAAAGGAAGAAATAGATAGCAAAATTATACTAGTGGGGGACTTCAATCTCCCCTTCTCTGAATGTAATAAATTTAACTTCAAAATAAAAAAAGAAAGAAGTTAAGGAGGTAAGTAGAATCTTAGAGAAGAAAAATGTCATAGACCTCTGGAGAAAACTGAATGGGGATAAAGGGGAATTTACTTTCTTCTCAGTGGTACATGGTACATACACAAAAATTGACCATGTACTAGGGCATAAAAACCTCACAATTCAGTTCAGAAAGGCAGAAATAATAAATGCATCCATCTCAGATCATGATGTAATGAAAACTATATGTAATAAAGGGCCATGGAAGGATAGATTAAAAACTAGTTGGAATCTAAATAACTTAATCCTAAAGAATGAGTGGGTCAAACAAGAAATTACAGAAACTATCAGTAACTTCATTCAAGAGAATGACAATAATGAGACAACATACCAAAACTTGTGGGATGCAGCAAAAGCAGTTCTTAGGGGAAGTTTTATATCCCTGAATGCATATATAAATAAAATAGAGAAAATGGAGGTCAATAAATTGGGCATGCAACTAAAAAAGTAAAAAAAAAAACAAATTGAAAATCCCCAATTAAATACTAAATTAGAAATAATGAAAACCAACAGAGAGATTAATAAAATTGAATTTAAGAAAAATATTGAATTAATAAATAAAAGAAAGAGCTGTTATTATGAAAAAACAATAAAATTGATAGACCTTTAGTCAATAAAAGAAAGAAGAAAACCAAATTATGAGTATCAAAAACGAAAAGGGTGAATCTACCTCCCATGAAGACGAAATTAAAACAATAATAGGAATTATTTTGCCCAATTGTATGTACGTAAATTTGACAATTTTACTGAAATGGATGAATATTTACAAAAATATAAATTGCCCAGATCAACTGAAAAGGAAGTAAACTACTTAAACAACACCATCTCAGAAAAATAAATTGAACAAGTCATCAATGAACTCCCTAGGAAAAAATCTCCAGGGCCAGATGGATTTATTAGTAAATTCTACCAAACATTTAAAGAACAATTGATTCTGATACTTTACAAATTATTTGGGAAAATTGGAAAAGAAGGAGTCCTACCAAATTCTTTTTATGATACAAATATGGTACTGATACCTAGATTTGGAAGAGATAAAACAGAGACAGAAAATTATAGACCAATTTCGCTCATGAATATAAATGCAAAAATTCTAAAGAAAATATTAGCAAAAAGACTACGGCAACTTTATCACAAGAATAATACACTTTAATCAGGTATGGCTTATTCCAGGAATGCAAGGGTGGTTCAATATCAGGAAAACTATCAGTATAGTTGATCATATCAGCAACAAAACTAGCAGAAACCATATGATTATCTCAATAGATGCAGAAAAATATAACACCCATTCTCATTAAAAACACTGGAAAGTATAAGAATGGAGTCTCCTTTAAAATAATAAGTAGCATCTATCTATCAGCAAGTATTATATGTAATCAGGATAAGCAAGAAGCATTTCCAATAAGATCAGGGTTGAAGAATGTCCACTATCACCCCTCTTATTCAATCTGGTACTAGAAATGTTAGCAGTAGCAATAGGAGAAGAAAAAGAAATTGCACCCCTTAGAAAATAAAAAGATCAAATTAGGCAAAGAAGAGACTAAGCTATCACTCTTTGCAGATGATACGATGATGTACTTAGAGAATCATAGAGAATCAAGTCAAAAACCACTTGAGATAATAAATAAATTTGGCAAAGTTGCAGGATATAATATAAACCCACATACATCTTTGGCATTCCTATATATCTCTAATGAAATCCAACAGCAAGAGATAGAAAGAGAAATGTAATTTGAAGTTACTATAGACATTATAAAATATTTGGTAATATACCTGCCAAAACAAATCCAGGATTTATATGAACACAAGTACAAAACATTTTTCACACAAATAAAGTCACATCAAATTAATTGGAAAAGCATCAGTTGCTCATGTCTGGGTCGAGCTAATGTAATAAAAATGATAATTTTACCTAAATTAAATTACATATTTAGTGCCATGCCAATCCATCTACCAATCAAATACTTGGTAGAGCTAGAAAAAAATTGTAGCAAAATTCATTTGGAAGAACAAAAGGTCCAGAATATCAAGGCAATTAATGAAAAGAAATGCTAAGGAAGATGTCCTAGCCATACCAGATTTTAATCTGTATTATAAAGCAACAGTCATCAAAACTACTTGGTACTGTCTGAGGAATAGAGTAGTGGATTAATGGAATACATTGGGTACATGAGACTCAGCAGCCAATTACTATAGTAATCTACCATTTGATAAACCCAAAGACCCCAGTTTCTGGGATAAGAACACACTATTTGACAAACACTGCTGGGAAAACTGTAACATTATGGCAGAAATTGGGCATAGACCAATATCTAACACCATACATCAAAATAAAGTCTAAATGGGTGCATGATCTAGGTATAAAGCTAATACTAAGCAATCTGGGAGAGCAAAGGATAGTTTACCTGTCAGATCTGTGGAGAGGGGAAGATTTTGTGATGAAACAAGAGTTAGAGAGCATTATAAAATGCAAAATGGATAATTTTGATTACATTAAATTGAAAAGTCTCTGTACAAATAAAGCCAATGTAACCAAGATTAAGAGGGAAGTAGGAAATTGGGAAACAATTTTTACAACCAGTGTCTTGGATAAAGCCCTCATTTCTAAAATATACCAAGAATTGAGTTAAATATATAAGAATACAGGCCACTTCCTCAATTGATAAATGGTCAAAGGATATGAAAAGGCAGTTCTCAGAAGATGAAATTAAAGATTTCTATAAGCATATGAAAAAATGCTCTAAATTACTATTTTTTAAGCAAATGCTTTATTAACTTCTGTTTTACATCATTCATTTCCACCAGATTTTGAGTTACAATCATTTTCCCCCCATTATTCCCCTACGCAACCTCCCAGAACAGTAATCCCACAAGATATCGCTTCCTCCAATCTGCTCTCTCCCATACCTTCTCCCATGCCCCCATCGACTTTTCCATTAGAGGAAGGTGAGTCTTTGCATCCCAATGCCTGCACATCTTATTTCCCAATTATAGGCAAAAGAGTATTAATAATAGTGTTTATATATATTTAAAACATTTAATGTTACGACCTCGAATTTCAGATCCATTTCCTTCCTCCCTTGTCACCCATTCCCTCATGGGAGATAAGTAATTCAGTATATGTTGTACATGTCTAGCTATGCAAAACATTATCATAGTAGATATATTGTACAAGGCTGCTTATAATTCCCTCCCACTCATCCCACCCCCCACCTGGTCCATTCCCTACATGATCCTGTCCCTCTTTATAGTGGGTACTTCCAACCTCCCCTCCCCCCAAGGATGCCCTCCCATCCATCATCCCTCCTCCCATCCCCCTTCCCCCTATCCTGCTGCAGGTTGAGATATCCCATTTAGTATGTATGTATGTCATTCTCTCCCTGAACCAAATTCAATGAGAATGTGGTTTTGCCTTTTTAGCCTTCTTATTCTCCCCCTCTTTTGCAACCACTTCCCTTTGCTTCTTCTGCATGGGATAGTTTACACTACCCTGTCTCTCCCCATCTCCTCTTGCCACTTTCCTCTCTCACCTCATAATTTCATCCCTTGAGTATTCTCCCTTCCCAACAAATTCAACCTAGACCCTCTATCCATATATAACTGTAACCATATACACACACATTCACATATGTATTCATATAACCACACCCCCTTCTTCCATTATTTTCATAGTGAGAAAGATATCATCAGTCACAGATATTGCTTTTCCATATAGGAATGTAAATAGTTCAACTTTGATAAGTTCCTTTTGATTTCTTTTCCCTGATTACCTTCTCAGGCATCTCTTCCTTCTTGTGTCTGGGTGTCAAATTTTCTATTCAATTCTGGTTTTTTCCTCAAGAATCCTTGAAAGTCCTTTATTCCACTGAATGACCATATTTCCCCTGAAACAAAATACTCAGTTTTTCTGGGTAGGTGACCTGTGGGTTCATTCCCAGTTCTTTTGCCCTCTGGAATATCATATTCCATGCCCTTCAATCCCTCAGTGTAGAAGCTGCCAGGTTCTGGGCTATTCTGATTGTGTTTCCACAATATTGAAATTGTTTCTTCCTGGCTGCTTGGAGTATTTTCTCCTTAATCTGGGGATTCTGGAACCTGGCTATAATATTCCTGGGAGTTTTCTTTTTGGGATCTTTTTCAGAGGTGATCTGTGGATTCTTTCAACCTCTATTTTGCCCTCTGGATCTAAAACATCAGGGCAGTTTTCCTTGAGGATTTCTTGAAGGGTGATTTCTAGGTTCTTTCTTTGATCATGGCTTTCAGGTAGTCCAATCATTTTTAAATTGTCTCTCCTGGATCTATTTTCCAGGTCAGTGGTTTTTCCCATGAGATATTTCACATTGCCTTCTAATCTTTCATTTGTTTGGATCTGCTTAGCAGCATCTTGATTTCTCATAAAGTCATTAGCTTCCATTTGCTCCAGTCTAACTCTGAAGGAATGAGTCTCCTCAGTGAACTTTTGAGATTCTTTTTCCATCTGGCAAATTCAACTTTTTAAGGCATTCTTCTCCTCATTGCCCTTTTGGGCCTCCTTTGCCATTTGAGTTAGTCTATTTTTTAAGGTGTTGTTTTCCTCAGTCAGGCTGTTGACCTTCATTTCATACTTTTCCTGCATCCTTCTCATTTCTCTTTCCAATTTTTCCTCCACTTCTGTTATTTGATTTTTAAAGTCCTTCTTAAGGTCCTCTATGGCCTGCAACCTGCTCATGGTTTCCCCTGGGGCTTTTGGAGCAGGACTTCTGACCTGACAGTCCTTTTCCTGCTCTATGCCCCCAAAATAGGAATCTAGGGTTACATTTTTCTGTTTCCTTTGCCTTGGCATGTTGCCACTTAATTACTTGACTTTTGGGCTTGTTGCCACACTATGGCTTTAAGGCCAGATAGAGGAATTTTCATCCCGAACGTGTGGGTGGCAACTTCCATTTCTGGCAAGCTGTAAACCCACCCACGACTTCCACCCTAGATCACAATCCAGATCCAGGGAGGTTAAAGCAAGAGCGATTACCCCCCCAAGACTGATCGCTGGATCTCCCTACAAATTTGCAGGCTGGGAGCGGGAGCTGCCTCTGAAAATACAAAATGGCGTTTGTCCTCAGCGGCTTCTAGCCCCCAGGGGAGGGAGCCGACGCATTCCCTAATACCAGTCCCAAAGTCCATAGGACACTAACCTCTTACTTTGTCCCAGGCAAGTCTATGTTGATAATTCTGGACTGCTCCTGGTGTTCTGGGGTTCCTCCAGCTGGCTGCTGGCCCTGCCGCCCTGGGGCTAAAACCTTGGCTCATGCGGATCTGGGCTCGGCTTGGCTCGGCTCCTGCGCTCTGCGCTCTGCACACTGCCAGGTCCCAGACCACTGCGCTGGTCCTTCCTGCAGGGCTGCTGGGCTGTCCTCAGCGGAAGGTTAGCTTCTCTGTGTCGTTCTGTGGGTGCTGGGGCTCCAGAAGTTGTTCAGAGTCCCCTTTTACATCGTTTGGGGGGAATCTGGGGGCAGAGTGGCTTGGATGAGCTGTTTCTACTCCGCCATCTTGGCTCCGCCCCCATCCCTCTAAATTACTATTGATTAAAGAAATGCAAAGCAAAACAAATCTGAGGTATCACATCTCATCAGCCAGATTGGCTAAGATGACAAAACAGCAAAATGACAAATACTGGAAAGGACATGGAAAAATTGGAACACTAATGCACAGTTGGTGGAGTTGTGAGCTCATCCAACCATTCTGGAGAGCAATCTAGAACTATGGCCAAAGGGGTATAAAATAAGTGCGTACCCTTTGACCCAGCAATACCTCTTCTATGGTTATATCTCAAAAAGATCAGAGAAGTGGCAGGAGGACCCATATGTACAAAAATATTTATAGTGGCCTTTTTTGTGGTGGCAAAGATCAAGGGGATGCCTATCACTTGGGGAATGGCTGAACAAATTATGTAATGGAATACTACTGTACATACTCTAATACAAGAAATGAGGAGGGGCAGCTAGGTGGTGCAGTCAGTAGAGTGCTGGCCCTGAAGTCAGAAGGACCTGAGTTTGGATCCAGCCTCAGACACTTAACGCACACACACACACAAAAAAAAACCTAGCTGTGTGACCTTGGGCAAGTTACTTAACCCCAATAGCCCTCCAAAAAAAGAAAAAAAAAGAAATGAGGAGCAGATGGATTTCATATTTACCTGGAGCAACTTATATAAACTGATGTTGAGTGAGAAGAGCAGAACCAAGAGAAATCTGTACATAATCACAGACACAGCGTATGTGTGATGACTAACTTCAATAGATTGGGCTCCTTTCAGGAATGTAAAGTTATAAGACAACTCCAAAAGACTCCTGATCAAAAGAGATATCCACGTAGGGTGGAGCCAAGATGGCGGAGTAGAAACAGCTCCTCCAAGCCTCTCTGCCCCCAGATTCTCCACAAACTATGTAAAAAAGGACTCTGAAAAACTTCTGGAGCCCCAGCACCCACAGAACGACACAGAGAAGCTAACCTCCCGCTGAGGACAGCCCAGCACCCTGCAGGAAGGACCAGCGCAGTGGTCTGGGAGCAGGCAGCGCGCAGAGCGCAGGAGCCGAGCCGAGCCCAGGTCCACAGTGAGCCGAGGTTTTAGCCCCAGGGCGGCAGGGCCAGCAGCCAGCTGGAGGAACCCCAGAACACCAGGAACTGTGGAGACTCCAGAATTATCAACATAGACTTGCCTAGGACAAAGTAAGAGGTTAGTGTCCTATGGACTTTGGGACCTGTATTTGGGGAATGCGTCAGCTCCCTCCCCTGGGGGCTAGAAGCCGCTGAGGAGACACGCCATTTTGTAGTTTTCAGAGGCATTTCCGGCTCCCAGCCTACAAATCGTGGGGAGATCCAGCGATCAGTCTTGGGGGGTAATCGCTCTTGCTTTAACCTCCCTGGATCTGGATTGTGATCTAGGGTGGAAGTTGTGGGTGGGTTTACAGCTTGCCAGAAACGGAAGTTGCCCCCCACACGTTCGGGACGAAAATTCCTCTATCTGGCCTTAAAGCCATAGTGTGGCAACAAGCCCAAAAGTCAAGCAATTAAGTGGCAACATGCCAAGGCAAAGGAAACAGAAAAATGCAACCCTAGACTCCTATTTTGGGGGCATAGAGCGGGAAAAGGACTGTGAGGTCAGAAGTCCTGCTCCAAAAGCCCCAGGGGAAAACATGAGTGGGTTGCAGGCCATAGAGGACCTTAAGAAGGACTTTAAAAATCAAATAAGAGAAGTGGAGGAAAAATTAGAAAGAGAAATGAGAAGGATGCAGGAAAAGTATGAAATGAGGGTCAACAGCCTGACTGAGGAAAACAACACCTTAAAAAATAGACTAACTCAAATGGCAAAGGAGGCCCAAAAGGGCAATGAGGAGAAGAATGCCTTAAAAAGTCGAATTTGCCAGATGGAAAAAGAATCTCAAAAGTTCACTGAGGAGATTCATTCCTTCAGAGTTAGACTGGAGCAAATGGAAGCTAATGACTTTATGAGAAATCAAGATGCTGTTAAGCAGATCCAAACAAATGAAAGATTAGAAGGCAATGTGAAATATCTCATGGGAAAAACCACTGACCTGGAGAATAGATCCAGGAGAGACAATTTAAAAATTATTGGACTACCTGAAAGCCATGATCAAGGAAAGAACCTAGAAATCACCCTTCAAGAAATTCTCAAGGAAAACTGCCCTGATGTTTTAGATCCAGAGGGCAAAATAGAGGTTGAAAGAATCCACCGATCACCTCCTGAAAAAGATCCCAAAAAGAAAACTCCCAGGAATATTATAGCCAGGTTCCAGAATCCCCAGATCAAGGAGAAAATACTCCAAGCAGCCAGGAAGAAACAATTTCAATATTGTGGAAACACAATCAGAATAGCCCAGGACCTGGCAGCTTCTACACTGAGGGATCGAAGGGCATGGAATATGATATTCCAGAGGGCAAAAGAACTGGGAATGAACCCAAGGGTCACCTACCCAGCAAAACTGAGTATTTTGTTTCAGGGGAAAATATGGTCATTCAGTGGAATAGAGGACTTTCAAGCATTCTTGAGGAAAAAACCAGAATTGAATAGAAAATTTGACATCCAGACACAAGAAGGAAGAGATGCCTGAGAAGGTAATCAGGGAAAAGAAATCAAAAGGAACTTATCAAAGTTGAACTATTTACATTCCTATATGGAAAAGCAATAACTGTGACTGATGATATCTTTCTCACTATGAAAATAATGGAAGAAGGGGGTGTGGTCATATGAATACATATGTGAATGTGTGTGTATATGGTTACAGTTATATATGGATAGAGGGCATAGGTTGAATTTGTTGGGAAGGGAGAGTACTCAAGGGATGAAATTATGAGGTGAGAGAGGAAAGTGGCAAGAGGAGATGGGGAGAGACATGGTAGGGTAAACTATCTCATGTAGGGGAAGTGGGTGCAAAGGAGGGGGAGAATAATGAAGGCTAAAAAGGCAAAACCACATTCACATTGAATTTGGTTCAGGGAGAAAATGACATACATACTAAATGGGATATCTCAACCTGCAGCAGGATAGGGGGAAGGGGGATGAGAGGAGGGATGATGGATGGGAGGGCATCCTTGGGGTGAGGGGAGGTTGGAAGTACCCACTATAGAAGAGGGACAGGATCATGTAGGGAATGGACCAGGTGGGGGGTGGGATGAGTGGGAGGGAATTATAAGCAGCCTTGTACAATATATCTACTATGATAATGTTTTGCATAGCTAGACATGTACAACATATGCTGAATTACTTATATCCCAAGAAGGAATGGGTGACAAGGGAGGAAGGAAATGGATCTGAAATTCGAGGTCGTAACATTAAATGTTTCAAATATATATATATATATATATATATATATATATACATATATATATATAAATACTATTATTAATACTCTTTTGCTATAATTGGGAGATAAGATGTGCAGGCATTGGGACACAAAGATTCATCTTCCTCTAATGGAAAAGTCGATGGGGGTATGGGAGAAGGTATGGGAGAGAGCAGATTGGAGGAAGCGATATCTTGTGGGACTGCTATTCTGGGAGGTTGGGTAGGGGAATAATGGGGGGAAAATGATTGTAACTCAAAATCTGGCGGAAATGAATGATGTAAAACAGAAGTTAATAAAGTATTTGTTAAAAAAAAAAAAGAGAGATATCCACAATCAGAGAAAGAGCTGCAGAGTCTGAATGCAAATTGAAACAAACTAGTTGCTCTTTTTCGTTTTCTTCTTGTTGTTGTTTTTTTCCACTCTTTCCCACTGATCATTCCATCGGTTATAATCCTTTATAACCTGACTAATGATTAATGTGAAAATATTTGTAGATCCTATATTTGAGTGCATGCCACCATGATAGGGTGGGGGGGGTAAAGAAGGAGGGGGAGAAAATTTGACACTCAAAGCACTGTGGAACTGAATGTTATAAACTAAAAATAATTAATTTAATTATATATTTATTTTATATGTAAATAAATATATAAAACATATTATTTTAATATTTATTTTAATATATAATTATATATTTTTTATATAATTACATATTATTGGGAGAAGGGGCAAGGGCAAAGGCAAATATATATAAAATATATTGTTGACCCACCCATTGTTTCTTTGACCCACTTATTCTTTAGAATTAGATTACTTAGTTTCCAATTATTTTTTAATCTTTGCTTCTGTGAATATTTATTGAATGTAATATACATATATATTTTTATATAATGTTAAATAAGTAAAATAAATTATTTTTTTAAAAAGGGAAAAAACATTTTGGAATATACAGGTTCTTTTCCTTTTTTCTTAATCATCTTCATAAATAGACAAATAGTGGTACTTCTGGTTCAAAGGGTATATAGATAGTTTAATAACTCATTGGGCATAATTCCAGATTGCTCTCCAAAATGTATGGATCATCTCATGTTTCCACCAATTAGTGAATTATTCCATTGATTTCAAGTAGTTTTAATAGGAAATTATTGTATTTTCTCAAAATCTTTTTCTGTATCTATTGATATAATCATATGATTTTTTAATAGTCCCTGCCCTCAAGAAACTTACTTTTTTTTTTTTGGAGGGCAATTGGGGTTAAGTAACTTGCCCAAGGTCACATGGCTAGGTTTTTTTTGTTTCTGTGTTTGTTAAGTGTCTGAGGCCACATCCTTCTGACTCCAGGGCCAATGCTCTACTCACTGCGCCACCTAGCCGCCCCAATAATCATATGATTTTTGTTTATTTAATTGATGTGGTCAGTGATGCCTATAGCTTTCCTAACATTGTACCAGTACTATAGTCCTGGTTTAAATCCCACCTGATTATTGCCATCTTTGTGATATATTGCTGTATTCTTCTTGCTAGTATTTTATTTAGAATTTTTGCATCAATATTCTTTAGGAAAATTGGCCTATAATTTTCTTTCACTTTTCTTGCTCTCCATAGTGTGTTATACAAGGTATTTGGCAGAACTCCTTCCTTATTTATTTTTTTCAAAATAGTTTAAAGAGTATTATGATTAATTGGTCTTTAAGTGTTTTATAAAATTCTCTTGTAAATCCATATGGTTTGGGGGATTTTTTTCTTAGGGAGCTAATTTATGACTGTTCAATTTCTTTTTCCAAGAGAGGGATATTTATGTATTCTATGTCCTCTTCTGTTAATTTTGGCAATTTATTTTTTGGTAAATATTAATTTCACTTAGATTGTCAGTTTTATTGTTATATAATTGGTCATAATAACTTCTTATAATTGTTTTAATTTCATCTTAAGTAGTGGTGCATCCAACCTTTTCATTTTTGATAAGGGCAATTTGATTTTCTTTTTTCCCATCAAATTAGCCAATAATTTATGTATTTATCATTTCCCCCCATAAAACCAACTCCTAGTTTTATTTGTTAATTCAATTTTTTTTTCACTTTGAATTTTATTCATCTCTCCTTTCATTATAACGTTTTTCATTTTGGACTTTAATTGAGTATTTTAAATTTTTATTTTTTCTAGTTTTTTTAGTGGCTTGCTAATTCATTGTTCTACTCTTTCTCTCTTTTATTTTTTTTTATTTTTTAAATTAATTTATTAGTTTAGTTTCAGTTAACAAGATTCAATTCCATAGTTCCTTGATTTTCAAATTTCCTTTACTTCCCTCCCCCCTCCCCCCACGACAGCATATAGTCCAGTATAGGATCTGCAAATGCATTCGTATTAGACATTATTCTAATTACAAAGGAGTATTGTACTAGGTGGGATGAAAGATGGTAAGGAAGAAATAAAACCAAACAATGAAAAGAACAAGATCATTTAGTTTGCTTCCATCAGGATTCAGGCTCA
The DNA here is from genome assembly GCA_011680675.1 of Gymnobelideus leadbeateri. Lineage (NCBI taxonomy): Eukaryota > Metazoa > Chordata > Mammalia > Diprotodontia > Petauridae > Gymnobelideus > Gymnobelideus leadbeateri. The sequence goes on from WOXC01004062.1 coordinate 52,825, forward strand.
GTTCTTTCTAGTTATATCTCTGGATGGAGCATTTCTCACTTTCTTGAGTCTTTTGGGATTAACTTATATGACTGCATTGCTGAAAAGAGTCCAGTCTGTCATCGTTGGTCATCACAGATATGGTATGTCTGTAATTGTATACAAATTTCTTCTGATTCTACTCTTCTCGCTCAGCATCAGTTTGTATAAGTCTCTCCAGGTAATTATGAAATCCGTCACCTCGTTTCTTATAGCACAATAATATTCCATTACATTCATATACCACAACTTGTTCAGCCATTCCCCAATTGATGGGCACCCCTTTAGTTTCCAATTCTTTGCAACCACAAAAAGGGCTGCTAAAATATTTTTGTACATATGGGTCTTCCTCCCACTTCTATGATTTCTTTGGGATATAACCCTAGAAGTGCTATTGTTGAGTCAAAGGGTATGATATTATTTATAATCCTTTAGGCATAATTCCAGATTGCTCTCCAGAATGGTTGGATAAGTTCACAACTCCACCAGCAATGTATTAGTGTTCCAATTTGTCCACATCCTCTCCAGCATTTGCCACTTTCTTGTTTTGTCATCTTAGCCAATCTGACTGGAGGGATGTGGTATCTTAGAGTTGTTTTGATTTGCATTTCTCTAATTAATAGTGATTTAGAGCATTTCTTCATTTGCTTATAGATATCTTTAATTTCTTTCTCTGAAAACTGCCTGTTCATATCCTTTGACCATTTATCAATTGGGGAGTGACTTGTATTCATATAGATTTGGCTCAATTCTCTATAAATTTTAGAAGTGAGTCCTTTATCAGAGACACAAGTTGTAAAAATTCCTTCCCAATTTCCCACCTCCGTCTTGATCCTGGTTACATTAGCTTTGTTTGTACAGAAGCTTTTCAATTTAATGTAATCAAAATTATCCATTTTGCATTTTATAATGCTCTCTAATTCTTGCTTGGTCCTAAAGTCTTCCCCTCTCCACAGATCTATCAGGTAAACTATTCCTTCCTTTCCCAAATTGCTTACAGTATCATCCTTTACACCTAGATCATGTACCCATTTGGACTTGATTTTGGTATATGGTGTTAGATAATGGTCTATGCCCAGTTTCTGCCATACTGTATTCCAGTTTTCCTAGCAGTTTTTGTCAAATAGTGCATTCTTATCCCCAAAACTGGGGTCTTTGGGTTTGCCTTGGCATGTTGCCACTTAATTACTTGACTTTTGGGCTTGTTGCCACACTATGGCTTTAAGGCCAGATAGAGGAATTTTCATCCCGAACGTGTGGGGAGCAACTTCTGTTTCTGGCAAGCTGTAAACCCACCCACGACTTCCACCCTAGATCACAATCCAGATCCAGGGAGGTTAAAGCAAGAGCGATTACCCCCCCAAGACTGATTGCTGGATCTCCCTACAATTTGCAGGCCGGGAGCTGGAGCTGCCTCTGAAAACTACAATATGGCATGTGTCCTCAGCGGCTTCTAGCCCCCAGGGGAGGGAGCCGATGCAATCCCCAAATACCAGTCCCAAAGTCCATAGGACACTAACCTCTTACTTTGTCCTAGGCATGTCTGTGTTGATAATTCTGGAGTCACCACAGCTTCTGGTGTTCTGGGGTTCCTCCAGCTGGCTGCTGGCCCTGCCAGCAGCTAAAACCTCGGCTCATGGGGACCTGGGCTCGGCTCGGCTCCCCGAGCTCTGCGAGCTGCCAGGTCCCAGACAGCTGTGCTGGTCCTTCCTGCAGGGCTGCTGGGCTGTCCTCAGCAGGAGGTTAGCTTCTCTGTGTCATTTGGTGGGTGCTGGGGCTCCAGAAGTTGTTCAGAGTCCCCTTTTACACAGTTTGGGGGGAATCTGGGGGCAGAGTGGCTTGGATGAGCTGTTTCTACTCTGCCATCTTGGCTCCACCCCCCCCTTTCTCTCTTTTATTGACATGTCTTTTGAGATAAATTTTTCCCTTACTACTGCTTTGGCTGTATCTCAATCATTTTGGTATTCGCTCTCATTTAATGAAATTAGTGTTTCTGTTGACCCACCCATTGTTTCTTTATTCTTTATTCTTTATTTCCTTATTATTTAGGATTAGATTACTTAGTTTCCAATTATTTTTTAATCTGTGCTGCTATGAATATTTATTGAATAAAATTTTTATTGAATTATGGTCTGAAAAGGGAGCATTTTATATTTCTGCTTTTCTGGATTTGGCTGTTTTTATGCTCTAATGCATGGTCAAATTTTGTGAAGGTGCCATATACTACTGAGAATAAAATATATACTCCTTTCAATTCCTATTTAATTTTCTTTAGAGGTTTATTATATCTTGTTTTTTTCTGAAATTTTATTGATCTCCTAATATTTTTCCTTATTTATTTTGTGGTTAAATTTATCTCATTTTGAGAGCAATATCATTGCTTAACATATATGCACCAAGTGGTATAGCATCCAAATTCCTAGAGGAGAAGTTAAAGGGATTTAAGGAAGAAATAGATAGCAAAACTATACTAGTGGGGGACCTTAATCTCCCCCTCTCTGAACTCAATAAATCTAACCTCAAAATAAACAAGAAAGAAGTTAAGGAGGTGAATAGAACCTTAGAGAGACTAGATATGATGGATCTCTGGAGAAAACTGAATTGAGATAAAAAAGAATTTACTTTCTTTTCATCAGTGCATGGTACATACTCAAAAATAGACCATGTACTAGGGCATAAAAACCTCACAATCCAATGCAGAAAGGCAGAAATATTAAATGCATCATTCTCAGATCATGATGCAATAAAAATTATATGCAACAAAGGGCCATTGAAAGATAGACTAAAAACTAATTGGAAATTAAACAATTTAATCCTAAAAAAATTGGTGGGTCAAACAAGAAATTATAGAAACAATCAATAATTTCATTCAAGAGAATGATAATAATGAGACAACATACCAGAATTTGTGGGATGCACTAAAGGCAGTTCTCAGGGGAAGTTTTATATCCCTGAGTGCATACTTAATTAAAGCAGAGAGAAGGGAGGTCAATGAATTGTTCATGCAATTGAAAAAGCTAGAAAAAGAACAAGTTGAAAATCCCAGTTTAGTACTAAATTAGAAATACTGAAAACCAAAGGTGAAATTAAGAAAATTGAAATTAAGAAAACCATTTTATTAATAGATAAAACTAAGAGCTGGTTTTATGAAAAAAAATCAACAAAATTGATAGACCCTTAGTCAATATGATAAAAAAGAAAGAAGAAAACCAAATTATGAGTATCAAAAATTAAAAAGGGTGAATCTACCTCCAATGAAGAGGAACTAAAAAAATGAGGAATTATTTTTCCCAATTGTATGCACATAAATATGACAATCTTAGTGAAATGGATGAATATTTACAAGATCACAAGTTGCCCAGATTAACTGAAGAGGAAGTGAATTACCTAAATAACCCGATCTCAGAAAAAGAAATCAAACAAGCAATCAGTGAACTCCCTAGGAAAAAATCTCCAGGGCCAGATGGGTTTACTAGTGAATTCTATCAAACATTTAAAGAACAATTGATTCCAATACTCTACAAACTATTTGGGAAAATTAGTGAAGAAGGAGTCCTTTCTATGACACAAATATGGTACTTTCTATGACACAAATATGGTACTGATTCCTAAATCAGGAAGAGATAAAACAGAGAAAGAAAATTATAGACCAATTTCCCTCATGAATTTAGACGCAAAAATTCTAAATAAAATATTAGCCAAAAGACTCCAACAACTTATCACAAAAATAATACACTATGATTAGGTAAGATTCATTCCAGGAATGCAAGGATGGTTTAATATTAGGAAAACCATCAGTATAATTGAGCATATCAACAATAAAACTAGCAGAAACCACATGATCATCTCAATAGATGCAGAAAAGGCTTTTGACAAAGTACAACATCCATTCCTATTAAAAACACTAGAAAGTATAGGAATAAATGGAGCCTTCCTTAAAATAGTTGATAACATCTATTTAAAACTATCAGCAAGTGTTATATGCAATGGGGATAAACTAGAAGCCTTTCCAATAAGATTAGGAGTCAAACAAGGGTGTCCACTATCACCCCTCTTATTCAATCTGGTACTAGAAACATTAGCAGTAGCAATTAGAGAAGAAAAAGAAATCAAAGGAATCAAATTAGACAAAGAAGTGACCAAGCTATCACTCTTCACAGATGATATGATGATATAATTAGAGAATCTTAGAGAATCAAGTAAAAAAACTACTTGAGACAATAAATAAATTTGGCAAAGTTGCAAGATATAAAATAAACCCACATAAATCCTCAGCATTCCTGTATATCTCTAATGAAACTCAACAGCAAGAGATAGAAAGAGAAATCCCATTTAAAGTCACTGTAGACATTATAAAATATTTGGGATTCTACCTGCCAAAACAAACCCAGAATCTATATGATCATAACTACAAAACACTTCTCACACAAATAAAATCAGATCTAAATAGTTGGAAAAATATCAATTGCTCATGGCTGGGTCGAGCTAATATAATAGAAATGACAATTTTACCCAAACTAAACTATATATTTAGTGCCATACCAATCAATTTACCATAAACTACTTTTTAGAGTTAGACAAAATAATAACAAAATTTATTTGGAAAAACAAATGGTCTAGAATATCAAGGGAATTAATGAAAAGAAACACTAGGGAAGGTAGACTAGCTATGCCAGATCTTAATCTATATTATACAACAGCAGTCATCAAAACTGCTTGGTACTGGCAGAGGTGTAGAGTAGTGGATCAATGGAATAGAGTAGGCTCAGGAGACCCAGCAGTTAATGAATATAGTAATCTATTGTTCGATAAACCCAAAGACCCCAGTTTTGGGGATAAGAATGCATTATTTGACAAAAAACTGCTGGGAAAACTGGAATACAGTACAGCAGAAACTGGGCATAGACCATTATCTAACACCATATACCAAAATCAAGTCTAAATGGGTGCATGATCTAGGTGTAAAGGATGATACTGTAAGCAATTTGGGAAAGCAAGGAATAGTTTACCTGACAGATCTGTGGAGAGGGGAAGATTTTAGGACAAAACAAGAATTAGAGAGCATTATAAAATGCAAAATGGATAATTTTGATTACATTAAATTGAAAAGCTTCTGTACAAACAAAGCCAATGTAACCAAGATCAAGAGGCAGGTGGGAAATTGGGAAAGAATTTTACAACCTATGTCTCTGATAAAGGACTCATTTCTAAAATATACAGAGAATTGAGTCAAATCTATAAGAATACAAGTCATTCCCCAATAGATAAATGGTCAAAGGATATGAACAGGCAGTTTTCAGAGAAAGAAATTAAAGATATCTATAAACATATGAAGAAATGCTCTAAATCACTATTGATTAGAGAAATGCAAATCAAAACAACTCTGAGATACCACATCTCTCCAGTCAGATTGGCTAAGATGAAAAAACAAGAAAGTGACAAATTTTGGAAAGGATGTGGACAAATTGGAACACTAATACATTGCTGGTGGAGTTGTGAACTTATCCAACCATTCTGGAGATCAATCTGGAATTATGCCCAAAGGATTATAAATAATTTCATACCCTTTGACCCAACAATGCCACTTCTAGGGTTATATCCCAATGAGATCATAGTAGTGGGAGGAAGACTCATATGTACAAAAATATTTATAGCAGCTCTTTTTGTGGTTGCAAAGAATTGGAAACTAAAGGGGTGCCCATCAATTGGGGAATGGCTAAACAAGTTGTGGTATATGAATGTAATGGAATATTATTGTGCCATAAGAAACGAGGAGGTGACGGATTTCATAATTACCTGGAGAGACTTATACAAACTGATGCTGAGCAAGAAGAGTAGAATCAGAAGAAATTTGTATACAATCACAAACACACCATATCTGTGATGACCAATTATGACAGACTGGACTCTCTTCAGCAATGCAGTGATATAAGTCAATCCTGAAAGACTCAAGAAAGAGAGAAATGAGCCATCCAGAGATATAACTAGAAAGAACTGATCCTGAGGGGCGGCTAGGTGGCGCAGTGAATAGAGCGCCGGCCCTGGAGTCAGAAGGACCTGAGTTCAGAGCCGGCCTCTGACACTTAATCCACACAAACAGAAACCTAGCCGTGTAACCTTGGGCAAGTTACCTAACCCCAATTGCCCTAAAGGGGCGGCTAGGTGGCGCAGTGAGTAAGAGCACTGGCCTCGGAGTTGGGATGACCCGAGATCAGATCCGGCCTCAGAAAATGAGCACCCACGCATAAATAATGACTAGCCGTGTAACCTTGAGCAAGTTACTTAACCCCAATTGCTTTAAAAAAAAAAAAAAAGAACTGATCCTGAAACCTGATGGAAGCAAACTAAATGATCTTTTTCTTTTCATTGTTTGGTTTTATTTCTTCTTTACCATCTTTCATCCAACCTAGTACAATACGCCTTTGTAATTGGAATATTGTCTAATATGAATGTATTTGCAGATTCTATACTGGACTATATGCTGTCGTGGGGGGAGGGGGGAGAGAAGTAAAGGAAATTTGAAAATCAAGGAACTATGGAATTGAATCTTGTTAACTGAAACTAAACTAATAAATTAATTTTAAAAAATAAAAAGTCTACTTTGCTTCTGACCTCTGCCTCACACAATATTCTCCCCCTTTATACTACCACCCCTTTTCTCTTACCCCTTTCTGGTCCTATTTGCCTGTTGGGTAACATTCCTATACTCAACCAAGCATATACATATATTCTTCCTTCTTTGCATCAATTCATACAAGAATGAGATTCGGGTGTTGCTCCCCCTTCCTCTTTTTCTCCTTCACTATAAAGGCTCTTACTGGAACACCTCTTTTATGTGAGATAATTTCCCCCATTCTTCCTCTCCCAATGCATCTCTCTTTCTTACCCATCCACTTCTTTAAAGACAATTCTATCATAACTGACTCACTCTGGTACCCTCTGTCTGTGTAGAGTCCTTTTAACTGCCCTAATAATGCCAAAGTTTTTAGGAATTGCATGTATCATTTTTCTGTTGAAGAGTGTAAACAATTTACCCTTGCCAAATCACTTATGATATTTACCTTTTTATTATTCTCGAGTTTTCAAATGAAAGACAAATTTTCTATCCATCTCGTATCTTTCTATCAAGAATGCTTGAAATTCCTCTATTTCATTGAATACCCATTTTTCTCCCTGAAGGATTATATTCAGCTTTCCTGGGTGGGTCATTTTTGGTTATAATCATAGCCTTTTGGGAAATCATATTCTAAGCTTACCTCTCTTTTAATGTCATCTCTGGTAAACCCTCTTGAGTCTGACTGCTTCCACAGTATTTGAATATGTGTGACATGTGTCTGTATGAGTGTGTGTGTGTGTGTGTGTGTGTGTGTGTGTGTGTGTATTTATTTATTTCCTGGCTGCTTGAATTATTTTCTCCTTGACATTTTAACCTTAGGGTTCTGGAATTTGTCTATAATGTTACTGGGAGTTTTCATTTAGGGATTTCTTACAGGAGGTAATTGGTGGATTCTTTCAGTTTCTATTTTGCACTCTAGTTCCAGGATATTGGGGGCAGTTTTCCCTCATAATTTCTCAAAATATGAAATCTAGACTCTTTCATTGATCATGGCTTTCAGGCACTCCATTGATTCTTTAATGATCTCTGGCCTGTTTTTCCATGTCAGCTGTTTTTTCTGAGATAATTCACGTTTTCTTCTATTTTTTTCATTCCTTTAAATTTGTTTAATTTTTTCTTGATATCTCATAGAGTCATTAACTCACACTTTCCCAGAATGTTATAAGTATTGATTTTCTTCAGTAAGCTTTTGTACTCCCCAAATTTCACTAATTATATGCTGTTAGAGTGTTATTTTTAAGGTGTTATTTTAATCAGTGAAGTTTTGTATCTCTTTTTCCATTTGGCGAAATCCATTTTAGGGTATTACATTCTTCAATATTTTTCTGCCTCTTTTTCCAAATTACTGATTATTTGGGTTATAGGATTTTCAGGAAAAAGTATTATCTCTGTTGTGATGACTGCCTATCTCCCCCACCCTGCTCCCCTGCCTTTAAAAAAAATTTTTGGAGGGAGGAAGGCAAGTCAATTGGGGTTAAGTGATTTTCCCAAGGTCATAAGGCTAGTAAGTGTTGAGTATTTGAAGCCAGATTTGAACTCAGATATTCCTGACTCTAGGACCATTGCTCCATTAATTCAGCCCCTGCCTAGCCCTTTTCAAGGTTGCTTTCCACCTTTGGTGTCCACCTGATTCATCTAACTTTCACCTGCAGCTTCAAGAAGCTGTGGCATGCAGAACACCAACATCATAATAAACCATTTTGGCAGATGGGCTAAACCAGATTGAGTGTAACTGAGGGGTCTCAAACACATTGTTGAGTTAAGGGTATGTCTACTCTAAGCATGTGAAGATTTCCTCTGGCAGAATGTACAGATGAGAATTATTAATTCCAAAGGCCATGAAGTAGAGACTGAAATAGGGACTGTGGAGTGAAGGTCATCCACTGCACCCTGATCCTTGACCAGTTCATATTGACTTTTGTCTTGCCACTGGATTCCAATGAATCTGGAAGAAAGAGTGAGGCTGACAACTTCACACAACTCTGCCTCACTTGAATCCAATGTGTACATCAGTCAAAAGACACCATCCATATGATTTTACCATTTTTACCTATTTCAAATTCCTATGGTACTGGGCAAGTGATGAAGCAGAAAGTTTGGATACACTGAGAGATGTAGTTGCAAGTCTGCATACAAGTGGCCCAGGTCATAGGACTGTCTTCTCCTTGGAATGAAGCAGCAGTAGTATTTGGTAGCCTCCTAGATGTCTGAGAACCTTTTGTAAGAACAGTATTGCTGGGGGCGGAGTCAAGATGGCAGAGTAGAAACAGGACTTCCTTGAGGCTCCGGCTTCTACCTCCTCCAATTCATGTAAAAATGACTCAAGACAAACTTTGGAGCTACAGAAGCCACAAAATGAGAGAGAGAGAGAGAGAAGCTAACCTCCAGCTGAAGACAGCCCAGCAGGCTGGCAGGAAGGGGCCAGCACAGCACTCTGGGAGCCAAACCCAGCCATTTGCAAGCAAGAGCTTTTAGCCTCAAGGCAGCCTGACCAGCCTCCATCTGGAGAGACTTCAGATCACCAGGAGCTGTGGTAGTTCCCAGAATTATCAACAGATAGATGCCAAAGACAAAGTGAGAGGTCAGTGTAGACTTTATGGAAACAGGGAATTTGGGAGTATGGTCTGGCCTTTGCCACAAGGCGTGAAACAGCTGAGGGTTCATGCCCATGCAGCCACCATCATGTTGCTGCTTCAGAGCCTGTGGTCTGCAGATTGTAGGGAGACCAAGTGTCCAGTCTGAGGGGTAATCGCTCTTGCTTTAACCAACATGGATGTGGATTGTGGTCTATGGTAGAGGTCCTGGGGCATATGGCCAGCTTGTAAGAGCATGTGGAGGCTTCAAAGAGGGCACCCAAATAATACCTTCCATAGCTGAGAAAACCTCAGGATTCAATATGAAGCTCCCCTGTCTGGTAGCAGAGCCCAATTGTGGCAAAAGGCTCAAAAATCTGTAAAACCGAAGTTAATAAAGCATTTGTTTAAATTAAAAAAAAAAAAGGCTCAAAAGTCAAGTAATTGAGTGGCAACATGAGCAAGCAAAGGAAGAAAAGCAAACAGAGCAATCCAACATTAGACTCCTATTTTGTTGACAAAAAGGATCAAAGCATGGAACAGGAGGAAGACAGCTAAGTCAGAACTCCTGCACCAAAACCTTCCAAGAAAAATATGAGCTGGTTACAGGCCATAGAGGAGCTTAAAAAGGATTTTGAAAACCAAATAAGAGAAGTGGAGGAAAAATTGGGAAGAAAAATGAGAATGATGCAAGAAAATAATGAAATGAGAGTCAACAACCTGACTGAACCTTAAAAAATAGACTAACTAAGATGGCAAAAGAGACTCAAAAAGGCAATGAAGAGAAGAATGTCTTTAAAAGCCAAATTTGCCAGATGGAAAAAGAATCTCAAAAGCTCACTGAATAGAGTCATTCCATCAGAATTAGATAGGAGCAAATGGAGGCTACTGACTTTATGAGAAATCAAGATATAATCAAATAGATCCAAACAAATGAAAAAAATAGAAGGCCATGTGAAATATCTCATTGGAAAAATCGCTGCCCTGGAAAATAGATTCAGGAGAGATCATTTAAAAATTACTGGACTACCTGAAAGCCATGATCAAAGAAAGAACCTAGAAACATTTAATTCCAAGACCTCGAACTTCAGATCCATTCCCTTTCTCCCTTGTTACCCACGCCCTCTGGGAAGATAAGCAACTCAATATGTGTTGTACATGTACAGCTATGCAAGACATCACCATAGTAGATACACTGTAAAAAAACTGCTTATATTTCCCTCCCACCCATTCCACCCCCCACCTGGTCCACTCCCCACTTCGATCCCATCCCTCCTCGAAGTGGGTACCTCAAAGCTCCCCTCCCCCCAGAATGCCCTCCCCTCCATCATTCCCCCTCTCATCCCCCTTCCCCCTACTCTCCTGCAGGGCGAGATATCCCATTTAGTATGTATGTGATTCTCTCCCTGAGCCAAATTCAATGAGAATAGGGTTCTGCCCCCTTGCCTTCCTGTTCCTCCCCTCCCCTGCAACTACTTCCCCTTGCCTCTTCTACATGAGATAGTTTATCCTACCCTGTCTCTCCCCACCCCCCCTGGACTTTCCTCTCCCACCTCTCAACTTCACCCCTTAAGTATCATCCCCTCCCACCAAATTCAACCTGCGACCTCCATCCATGTATACCTGCAAACACATATACACACATTCACATATGTATTCACATGTCCATGTACCCTTCCTCAATCATTTTCATAACGAGAAAGGTTTCATCAGACACAGTCACCTCTTTTCCATGTAGGAATGCAAACAGCTCAACCTTGACAAGTTCCTTTTGATTTCTTTTCCCTGATTACCTTCTCAAGCATCTCTTGCTTCTTGTGTCTGAATGTCAAATTTTCTATTCAACTCTGGTTTTTTCCTCAAGAATGCTTGAAAGTCCTCTATTCCATTGAATGACCATCTTTTCCCCTGAAACAAGATACTCACTTTTGCTGGGTAGGTGACCCTTGGCTTCAATCCCAGCTCTTTTGCCCTCTGGAATATTTCAGGTAGTCCAATAATTTTTAAATTGTCTCTCCTGGATCTATTTTCCAGGTCAGTGGTTTTTCCCATGAGATATTTCACATTGCCTTCTAATCTTTCCTTTGTTTGGATCTGCTTAACAGCATCGTGATTTCTCATAAAGTCATTAGCTTCCATTTGCTCCAGTCTAACTCTGAAGGAATGAATCTCCTCAGTGAACTTTTGAGATTCTTTTTCCATCTGGCAAATTCGACTTTTTAAGGCATTCTTCTCCTCATTGCCTTTCTGAGCCTCTTTTGCCATTTGAGTTAGTCTATTTTTTAAGGTGTTGTTTTTCTCAGTCAGGCTGTTGACTATTTCATACTTTTCTTGCATCTTTCTCATTTCTCTTCCCAATTTTCCCCCACTTCTCTTTTCTGCTTCTTAAGGTCCTCCATGGCCTGTAGCCAGCTCGTATTTTCATTTGGGGCTCTTGGTCCAGGAGTTCTGACCTCACGATCCTCCTCTTGTGCCATGCTTTGATCCTCTTTGTCCCCAAAATAGGAGTCTAAAGTTGGATTTTTCTGTTTATTTTGTTTCCTTTTCCTAGGTATATTGCCACTTAATTACTTGATTTTTGGGCTTGTTGCCACAGTAGAACTCTGCCACCTGACAGGAGAGCTTCCGTCCCAAACATGGGGTCTTCACAACTTCCAGAGGTTGGGTGGCCTCTGTAAAGCCTCCACCTGCTCTGTCAAATTGGATATCCACTCCAGGCCTCCCCCCAAGACCACAATCCAGATCCAAGCAGGTTAAAGCAAGAGAGATTAACCCCCAGACTAATTGCTGGAACTCTCTACAGTTCGCAGACCAGGAGCTGGAGCTGCCACTGATGCTGCAAAATGGCCTCTGTCCTGTGTTTCCTCAGCAGCTTTTCGCCCCCAGGGAAGGAAGCCGACACGTTCCCCAAATACTGGTCCCAAAGTCCATAGGGCACTAACCTCTCACTTTGTCCTAGGCGTATCTGTGCTGATAATTCTGGAATCGCCACAGGTGCTGGTATTCTGGGGTCCCTCCAGCCAGCTGCTGGCCCAGCCGCCCTGGGGCCAAAACCACGGCTCATGCAGGCCTGGGATCAGCTCTGAGAGTGCTGAGCTGTCAGTTCCCAGTGCTCTGTGCTGCCCACTCTCAAAGCGTTGCACTGGCCGCTCCCTGCAGGACTGCTGGGCTGTCCTCAGTGGGAGGGTAGCTTCTCTGTGTCATTCTGTGGGTGCTGGGGCTCCAGAAGTTGTTCAGATTCCCCTTTTACATTGTTTGGAAGTGGTGTGTGGCAGAGCACCTTGGAAGTGCTGTTTCTCCTCCACTATCTTGGCTCTGCCCCCTGCTGACTTTCAAATATTCTTAATGAAAAAGCAGAGTTGAATATATATATATATATATATATATATATATATATATATATATATATGAGGATATAAGGGCATATGAATACATATGTGAGTGTGTGTGTCTATATACATATACATACATATATACACATATGTGTACATATGTATGCATAGGTATACATAGATAGAAGGCACAAGACCAATTGATTGGAAAGGGATGATACTTAAAAGGTGAAATTAAGAGGTGATAGAGGAATATAATGTGAGGAGATGGGGAGAGACAGAATGGGATAAATTATCTCATATAGAAGAGTTAAGGGAATACTGTTACAATGGAGAGGAAGTACAGGAAGGCAAAAGGGAATGAGTCAACCTTATTCTTGTTGAATTTGGCTTAGGGACGGAAATGTATCTCACCCTACAGGAGAGTAGGGGGGGAAGGGGGTGAGAGGGGGACTAATGGATGGGAGGGCAGGCTGGGGGGGAGGGAAGTTGGAAGCACTCACATTTGAAGAGAGATAGGATCAAAATAGACAATAGAACAAGTGGGGGGTGTTATAGGATGGAGGGAAATATAGTCATTCTTTCACAACATATCTAATATGGAAAGGTTTTGCATACCTACACATGTACAACCTATGTTGAATTGCTTATCTTCCCAGTGAGGGTTGGTGGCAAAGGAAGAATCTGGAATTCAAAGTTTTAAAATCAAATGTTTAAATACCTACATATATGTGTGTGTGTGTGTGTGTGTGTGTGTGTGTGTGTACACACACACACACACACACACACACACACATATATATATATATATATATATACTATTATCACTATTATTTTATGTGTAACTGAGAAATAAGATATGCAGGATATGCATAGATCTCTATGCATAGATATGCATAGATCTCTATGCAAGATATGCATAGAGATCCATTTTGCCCTACAAGAATGTTGGAGGGGAGATGGGAAAAGATATGGGAAAGAGTAGATTTGGCGAGGGGATATTCAGTGGGATCACTGTTTTGGGCTTGTGGGTAGGGAAAAATGGGGAGAAAATTTGTAACCCAAAATCTTGTGGAAATGAATGATATAAACTAAAAAATAAAAAAGAGGGAGAGAAAAAAAAGAACAATCATGCTCATCTCTTGGCATGATGAAAGTGCTAGAAAATGTGCCCTAAAATTTGACTGCTTTACTCAACCCTGGTCTGCTTGTTGTGACAAGCGGGGATCCCATTCTGCAGCTGAAAAAAAAATGAAGGCCAGCTTACTGAAGTCAGAGCTGGATACACATTTTTCTGGAGGGGCTTCAGTGATAAGGATTGTTATGAAGCTGACATATGTTTTTCAATGAAAACTAATTTAGTCAACAAGCTTATATGCCTACCAAAATAGTGAATGACAGACTCATAACAATGTGATTGCCTCTTGTGGGAAAGGGTCATTATAACCATCAGTACATATGCTCCCCCCATTATGAACCCTGATGAGGTTAAAAAAATTATGAAGACCTAGAGAACTTTCCTATCAATGTCCCAAAGGAGAGCAAGTTTATAATTTTGGGTGTCAGAATAGGCACAGATTAATGGACATGACACGGAATCTGACAGGGAGTCAGAAACAGCTATGGCAACAGCAATAATCAATTACTAATAAAGACTTCTGCATCTCATGACCTTCTCATCACCAACATTATCTTCCAGGTACCTAAATACAATAAAACTTTGTGGTTACAACCTCACAGCAAACATTGGCATTTAATAGACTATATCATTATAAGGAGAAGAGATGGGCAGGATGTGAGTGACAAAGGTAATGTGTGGAGTGCTGGACCAATCATAGACTTATCCTCTCCAAGTTAAACATTCACATTCAACAAAAGTGTTAGCTGCAAGGGAAGATGACTAACAGAAGACTTAAGGTCAACAAATTAGGGTTCATCTCCAAGTGGGAACAATTCATTGCTAAATTTCAGGGATTGGTTGGCAGCAGTGGAGCAGAAAGGGAGTAGGAAACTTTCAGAGATTTGGTGCAGAGAACTGCATTTACTCATCTGGGCTGGAACAAACATAAAGATTGATTAGACAAAAATTATGGGGAAATTCAGAAGCTAATAAATTAAAAACAAGAGCTCCACAGATTTTACCAGCAGGATAGGCCATTCATCTCTTAGAAGGCAGCATTTAAGTCCATCAAAAGTAAAGTGCAAGTGAAGTGAAACTTAGAGAGATTCAAGATTTTTGGCTCAGTAAAAAGGCAGATAAAATTCAGTCTTACACTGATAGTAACAATCTAAAATGCTTTTATAATTCCCTGAAGGTTATTATTGTCCAAAGGCTCATCTCAATTGCTTAATGCTGATGGAGAAACATTGATTAGTGATAAGGACGTGATCCCAGAGAGAGGAGCTGAAAATGTCCTTAGTGTTCTCAAAAGAATCATCAATCAATGCTGAAACCATTGACTGTATACCTCAGATTTAAATTAGTCCCTCTCTAGCCAAATTTCCAACTTAAAAAAGGTTTTGGATGACATTAGGCTCATTTCATGTGGCAAAGCACCTGCTACTGATTCCATTCCAGCTGAGATTTATAAGGGGTAAAAGTCAGGGGGTCCACTACTCATGCAAAGCTGACAGAAATTTTCCAGGTTATGTAGCAAAAAGAGATTATCCCCCAATAGTTCAAGGATGTCTCCAATGTCCATCTCTGTGAAGGTAAAGGGAATAGGTTGTCCTGTGATAATCACAAGGGGACTCTATCTTAGTCATTGCTGGCAAGATTCTTGCCAGAGTCTTCTTTAATAAACTTTTCTTTCTCCTGGAACATGCTTATCTACCTGAGAACCAGCATGGTTCAGAAAGGGCTGAAGGATGGCCAATATGGTTTTTTCTGCTTAACAACTCCAGGAGAAATAGAAGGAACAGAAGAGGGGTCTGTGCACAACATTCATTTGCTTAATGAAGGCCTTTGATACTTTCAATCATTAGGGCTTGTGGAAAATTATGGCAAAATGTGATTGCCTATAGAAGATCATTAGTATTGTTTTTTAGTTCCATGACAACATGCTTACATGGGTTCTGGATAATGGATAAGGCTCTTGTGGTTTCACAGTCACCAATGGAGTGAAGCAGGGCTCTGCACTTGCTCCTGTTCTCTTTAGCATGATGTTTTCAGCAAAGTTGTCAGACTCCTTAAATGAGCAAAAAAAAATGACATCAAGATCAGCTTCTGTAGTGATGGCAAATTATTTAATTTGAAAAGGCTTCAAGCCAAGACTAAAGTGGAAGGATAGTTGATGCATGATTTTTGTTCACAGATGATTTTGCACTTAATTCTTTTCTGAGGCTGAGATGCAGTAGACTGTGGATTCTCTGTTGCTTGTGTTAATTTTGACCTCTTAACAGCAAGAAAACAAAGTTTCTCCACCAGCCAACCATGTATATGTAGAACCACTGGATATAGCAAAGGGAGAAATTTTGAAGCTGTGGATAAGTTCACTTACCTTAGCAGTATACTTTTCAGGGATGTACATATAGATTTTGAGTTTGAAAAGTTGCTTTAATATAATTTGAAGGGAAAGGTTAGGAGAGCTCAGCTGCGTCCTCAAATTCACTATCTTGGCTCTGCTCCTGGAAGTCTGAAATCAGACCTTTCTGAATCTAGGTCCAGGACTCTTATACAATATATCACCAATATATCTAATTGAATTTTCTTTTCTTTTTTTTAAACATTTATTTTTTTATTTTTAGTTTTCAACATTCATTTCCACAGAATTTTGAGTTACAGTTTTTTCTCCCCATCTTTCCCCTACTGCCATCCCAAGAAAGTGAGCCTACTGAATACCACTTCCCCCAATCTTCTCTCTCTTATATCCTTTCCCATCACCCCCCCCCTAACTTTCTAGTAGGGCAAGATGGATTTCTATACCCCAGTGCCCGTTTATCTTATTTCCCAGTTGCATGTAATAAACATTTTTTAACATTTGTTTTTAAAACTTTGATTTCCAGATTCTTTCCCTTCTGCCTTCCTCACCCACCCCCCACTGGGAAGATAAGCAATTCAATATAGGTTGTACATGTGTAGTTATGCAAAACATTTCCATAATAGTTATATTGTGACAGACTAACTATATTTCCTTCCATACTATCCCTCCACCCAATTATTCTATTTTCTACTTTGACTTTGTCCCTTTTCAAAAGTGTGTGCTTCTAAGTACTCTCTTCCCCAATTTTCCCTCCTTTGTATCATCCCTCCCTTCTTATCCCCTTCTACCCTACATTCCAAGATACCCAAATAAATATGTATGTTATTCCCTCCTTAAGCCAATTTCAATGAGAGTAAGGATGATCCATTTCCTTTTACCTCTTGCTCTTCCCCTCCACTGTAACAGTTTTCTTTTGCCTCTTTTATATGAGATAATTTACCCTATTCTATCTCTCCCCTTCTCCTTCTATCATTATATTTATCTCTCACCTCAATTTTAATTTTTAGATATCATCCCTTCCTATTCAACTGATCCTGTGCCCTCTTTGTATACATGGACACACATATACACACTCACATATATATTTATACACACATATACCACCCTATACATACATTTATATGCATGTATACATAAATATAAATGTATATTCCCTTCAACTATCCTCATACTGAGAAAAGTCTCAGTAGTTATAATTATTGTTTTTCCATGTAGGAATGTAAATAGTTCAACTTTAATCATTTCCTTATGATTTCTTTTTCCTGTTTACCTTCTCATGCTTCCCTTGATTTTTGAATTTTAAAGTCAAATTTTCTGTTCAGCTCTGTTTTTCTCATCAAGAATACATGAAAGTCCTCTTTTTCATTGAATGACCATATTTTCCCCTGGAACATTATACTCAGTTTTGCTGGGTAGGTGACTCTTGGTTTTTATCCTAGTTCCTTTCACCTCCAGAATATCATATTCCAAGCCCTTTGATCCCTTAATGTAGAAGCTGCTAGATCTTGTGTTATCCTCATTGAGCTTCCACAATACTCAAATTGTTTCTTCTTGACAGCTTTTAATATTTTCTGCTTGACCTGGGAACTCTATAATTTGGCTATGATATTCCTAGGAGTTTCCTTTTGGGAATCTTTTTCAAGAGGTGATAGCTGAATTCTTTCAATTTCTATTTTGCCCTCTGGTTCTAGCATATCAGGGCAATTTTCCTTTAGAATTACTTGAAGGATGGTTTCTAGGCTCTTTTTTTGATCATGACTTTCAGGTAGTTCAATAATTTTAAAATTATTTCTCCTGGATCTCTTTTCCAGGTCAGTGGTTTTTCCAATGAGATATTTCACATTGCCTTCTTTCTTTTTTCCATTTGATTGGATATGTTTAATAGTATCTTGATCCCTTATAAAGTCATTAAGCTTACATTTGCTCCAATCTAATTTTAGAGGAATTATTTTCTTCAGTGAGTTTTTGAAATTCTTTTCCCATATGGGCAATTTGTCTTTTTTTTTTTAGGATCTACAAATATCTTCACATTATTATTAGTCAGGTTGTAAAGAAGGATTATAACTGATGGAATGATCAGTGGGAAAGAGGAAACAAAACAAAACAAGAAAAAGAAACAGAGCAAGTAGTTTGTTTCAATCTGTATTCAGACTCCGAATTTCTTTTGCTTCTTTTGATCATAAGTCTTTTGGAGTTGTCTTATAACCTTATATTGCTTAGAGGAGCCCAGTCTATTGAAGTTAGTTGTCACACATATGATGAGTCTGTGATTGTCTACAGATTTCTCCTGGTTCTGCTCTTCTCAACATCAGTTTGTATAAGTCTCTCTAGGTTATTATGAAGTCCATCTACTCCTCATTTCTTACAGCACAGTAGTATTCCATTACATTCATATATCACAATTTGTTCAGCCATACCCCAATTGATGGGCATCCCCTTGATTTCCAATTCTTTGCCACCACAAAAAAGTCACTATAAATATTTTTGTACATGTGGGTCCTCCTCCCACTTCTCTGATCTCTTTGGGATATAACCTTAGAATGAGTATTGCTGGGTCAAAGGGTATGCATTTATTTATAGCCATTTGGGCATAGTTCCAGATTGTTCTCCAGAATGGTTGGATCAGTTCACAACTCCACCAAAAATGCATTAGTGTTCCAATTTTTCCACATCCTCTCCAGAATTTATCATTTTCCTGTTTTGTCATCTTAGCTGGTAAAATGTGGTATGTCAGAGTTGTTTTGATTTGCATTGTTCTAATCAATAGTGATTTAGAGCATTTTTATATGCTTATAGATATCTTTATTTTTATCTTCTGAGAAATGTCTGCTCATATCCTTTGACCATTTATTAATTAGGGAGTGGCTTTTATTCTTATATATTTGACTCAATTTTTTGTATATTTTAGAAGTGAGGCTTTTATCAGAGATACTGATTATAAAAATTCTTTCCCAAGCAGTTTGGCTTTTTAAGACATTCTTCTCCTCATTGACTTTTTGGGCCTCTTTTGCCATTTGAGTTAGTCTATTTTTAAGGTGTTATTTTCTTCAGTGTATTTTTGGGTCTCCTTTAGCATGCTCTTGATTTGATTTTCATGATTTTCTTGTGTCATTCTCATTTCTCTTTCCAATTTTTCCTCCACTTCTATTACATGATTTTCAAAATCCTTTTTGAGCTCCTCCATGGCCTGTAACCAATTTATATTTTTCTTAGAAGCTTTTTGACTTTTGTTAACTTCTTCTGGTTCCATGTTTTGATCCTTTTTGTCCCCCCATAAAGAATTCTTTGGTCTGATTGCACTTCCTCTGCTTGTTCATCTTGCCAGCCAATTACTTGACTTTTGAGCTTTTTGCCACTGTAGAATTTTGCTTCCGGAGTGGAGAGAGCTGTGTCCCAAATTTCTGGGGTTTTTTCAGTTGTCAGAACTACAAGGAGGGCACCCTCTCTACAGCCACTACAAACACTGGCACACTCATCCCTGGACCACCACCCAAGACTGTGACCCAGATCCAAGCAGGTCAAAGCAAGAGAGATCACCCTCTGAATGGTCGCTTGGTCCCCCTATTATCTGCAGGCCATGAGCTCTGGAGGCAGCCACACAGCAGCAGTTGTAGCTGCTGTGCCTCTGCCCCTCTTGCCCTGGGGACAGGGGCCTGACCATTATCTTCCATCACCCAGTTCCAACAGAGTTCCCTACTGACCTTTTACTTTCTCTTTGGTATTTATGGGTTGAGAAGTCTGCAAACCACCACATCTGCTGGTGATTTACTCTCTTGAAGTTGGCTCCAGCCAGTCTGTGCCTCTGATTGGGGCTACCCTGGGTCTGGGCCTACAGGGCTCATGCGAGACTTCACTTGGCTCCCAGCTTGATGCGATAAACTCTTCCTGTTGGCCTTCCAGGCTGCCTTCAGTGGGAGATATGTTTCTCTCTATCACTCTGTGAGTACTGTAGCTCTAAAATTTGTTTAGAGTCATATTTTACAAGTATTGGAAGTGGTTGGAGCAGGAGCTCAGATAGGTTCCTACTTTTACTCTGCCATCTTGGCTCTGCCCCTAATTAAATTTTCATTCAACATAAACATGAATGAGAACTCTGCTCCTTAACATCATTTAACTGTTAAATATTTTCAGGCTCATAAGTTACTGCTTCTCAAAGAAGTTCATTCCACTTTGGGATAGCACTAATTTTTCTAAATATTTTCTTTTATATCATGGGTTCTTAACCTTTTCTGTGACATGTCATGGTTTCCTAAGAGAGTCTAGTGAAACTTATGGCACCTTCCCAGAATAATTCTTTAAATGAATGAATAAAATAGAGATGTTAGAAAGGATATCTATTATATTGAAATATATTTATCAATATATACATATATATGTATATGCACATATATGTATACAAATGTATGTGTGTATACATAACTTAATAGACCCCAGCTAAGTAAATCAAACTTTAAATGGAACCTTCATTTATGTCTATGTAACATCTGTCATTTAGTCCTTGATCTGTCCTCTGGAATAGGTAAAAATGAATCTAAAAACTTTCCCACAAAACAGCCTTTCAGTATTTAAAAATGATTGTTTCTACATTGTCTTTTTCTCTTCTAACTTAGAATTCCAATTTTCTTCACCTAATCCTTGTGTGACATGCTTTCTCATACCCTTATGACTCTGCTATGGATATGTTTCAGCTTATTAGTGACCTTCCTAAAATGTTTTCTGAATTTCCTAAAGTTCCTAAAAATGTGTTCTGAATAGGACAGAGAATATGGCAGGAATATCATCTCTGTTATTTTGGACTCTATGCAGACTAAGATCAAATTAGCTCTTTGGTCTTTCAATTCAATTCAATGCTTAAATCAATCAATTAATAGATAGATAAAACATCAAGTACATGCAAGATATTTTGGTAGGAACTAGAGATAAAAAGACAAAAAAAATTCGACTTTTTAAGGCATTCTTCTCCTCATTGCCCTTTTGGGCCTCCTTTGCCATTTGAGTTAGTCTATTTTTTAAGGTGTTGTTTTCCTCAGTCAGACTGTTGACCCTCATTTCATACTTTACCTGCATCCTTCTCATTTCTCTTCCCAATTTTTCCCCCACTTCTCTTATTTGATTTTTAAAGTCTTCTTAAGGTCCTCTGTGGCCTGTAACCCACTCATATTTTCCTTTGGGGCTTTTGGAGCAGTATTTCTGACCTCACAGTCCTCCCCTTGTTCTATGCTTCGATCCTCTTTGCCCCCAAAATAGGAGTCTAAGGTTGCATTTTTCTGTTTAATTTGTTTCATTTGCCTTGGCATGTTGCCACTTAATTACTTGACTTTGGGGCTTGTTGCCACAGTATGCCTGGGACACCAGACAGGTGAACTTTCATCCCGAACATGTGGGGGGACAACTTCCGTTTCTGGAAAGCTGGAAACCCACCCACAACATCTACCCCAGATCACAATCCAGATCCAGGGAGGTTAAAGCAAGAGCGATTACCCCCCAAGACTGATCGCTGGATCTCCCTACAGTTCACAGGCCAGGAACTGGAGCTGCCTCTGAAAACTACAAAATGGCATGTCTCCTCAGCGGCTTCTAGCCCCCAGGGGAGGAAGCTGACGAGTTCCCCAAATACTGGTCCCAAAGTCCATAGGGCACTAACCTCTCACTTTGTCCTAGGCATGTCTATGTTGATAATTCTGGAATTGCCACAGCTGCTGGTGTTCTGGGGTCCCTTTAGCTGGCTGCTGGCCCAGCTGCCCTGGGGCTAAAACCACTACTCAAGCGGACCTGTGCTTGGCTCCCCACACACTGTGTGCTGTGCTACTGGCTCCCAGAGCGCTGGGCTGGTCCTTCCTGCAGGGCTGTTGGGCTGTCCTCAGTGGGAAGTTGGCTTCTCTGTGTCGTTCTGTGGGTGCTGGTGCTCCAGAAGTTGTTCAGATTCCCCTTTTACATAGTTTGGAGGTAATTTGGGGGGAGAGTGCCTTGGATTTGCTGTTTGTACTCTGCCATCTTGGCTCCACCCCAATCCTCTTATTTATTTGCATGAATTTAGTATTCTTCCATTACATTATAAACTCTTTCAGGTGAAATCCAGAGAAATATTTTTCTCTTTTTTCTTGGCTTTCTGATAATAAACTTTAAAAATTGGTTATTTACCTTTTATTATTTCTTTATGCCTTATGGAAATGAAGAATGGGGAGTAGCATATATTTGTGAAAACTTTTTGAAAGCTAGAAAGGAAATTATTCAATGACTATCTAAAATGTAAGTCTATCCTTGAATAATCAATAACAGCACCAAACTACCTTACAAAAAGTTTTGCGAAATCATTGGGTAAAAGAACCTGACAAACAAACATGTCTCCACTCCATCATTAGGCACAGGGTGTGAGTACTGTTGCCCAGGTCCTAATTTCCATGCATGCAATAGTTCCAGTTAGCTTTGCATTGATAGCATTCAGATTATCATTCCTAGGCATCTGATGCTGAATATCCCTGAAGCTAGAAATTCTGGAAATTTGTGTCCACAACAGCAATGGTCTTTTAAATTTTGGAGAATCACAGAATCAGAGGGCTGGAAGGCACTTTGATTTTACAGGAAACTAAGGCAGAGATAGATTACATTATTATTTTTAATATCACAAAGATTACCATGGAGTTAAAAGTAAAATCCAGAACTCCTGTCTCCAGGTTTTGTGTTCTTTCCAAAGCACACTTCTACATTTAAAAAGTGTGCTGCTGTTTTAATGGTGTGTTTTGAGTGGGTGGTTTGGTTTCTTTTCTAGCCATTTTAGAGTAATAGTAATATTAACCTCTAATAAACAGAAATCACTTTTCTGTGAAATAAAATTCAAAGTATGCAGTTAATTACCTAACAGTACATCTCTAGTGAACATAATATCAGGGATGTTACACCTATGAAATTAACATAATAAAGAGGAGAATGGAAAATTTGAGCATTCAAATGGATTTGCAGTGGACCAGAGGCTCAATGAGAAAGTGATAGCTTCCTTCTACTCATGGGATGAACACCAGCTGCAAGCTAAATGAAAATTAAGATTTGTATTCAGGTTTTTAATTAAAAAAAGAAAGTTTAGGTATGAGAGTGAGTTGTTTTTTTTTTTTATAATCCACAAATCAAATAAACAGAAGATAAGGTGGCAAAGAAATTCACTTACATGAAATGTATGTCCCTGCCCCTTTATGATTCTTCACAAATGATCTTTAGACATAGATGTTTAATGAATAGAGAAGTACTTGAGTTGGCTACATAAAATTCATGAGAAATAATATCATGTAATTTAGCCAATCTTAGAGCTCTTTAGCCAAGCTGAACCTGAGAAGGACATAAGAAAAATACAGTAAATGTTTTATACATTTTCTCCATCTGATCAAAGAGAGAGTGGAGTTGATTTTTCCCCTTTCATACAACTAAAAATATGAATTTTATTTCTATAGCCATCAACAAAAATATCTCTGGGAAATTGATATTAGTTTGAAATTGTGAAGATATTGGTTAAAATCCAAATTGGATAATTACATCTCCCTTTATAAATTTCTTATATTGCTTCAGTTGGAAACAGTTTTGTTTTGTTTTGTTTTTTTCAAATAGAATCTCAGTATCTCAGAGCTAGAAGAGACTTAGAGTTCATCTAGTCTAATCCTGTAAACTGTGATCTATGACTGTGAATCATTTTCTGAGAGGGAAATTAACATTTATTTGCACCATATTCCATATAATTGATCATCTATCTTAATTCAGAGTTCTAGAATCTGCCTATCAAAGAACAATTTGAAATGGCCTATTCAAGTTATTCTTGTTCTCATCATTTTATCCTAAGTTAAATAACACAGTTGGAATATTCAGTGATTTCTGTATGTCTGTTTTGTCTGTTTGGGACATAAAGCCATTTCATGGAAGAAACAGACTAGTTAGCCTTTGTTGAAAACATTAAGCTTTTATGTAGCCCTTTTAAGATAAGGCTACATGACTTACTATATGTATATATATAAACATGGTATTCCCTCTGGTAGTGAATGGACCATAAGGAAAAGACATTAGAGAAATGTCCACCCAACCCCAAAATGAAGTAGTAGCTGATACCTTCAAAAAAAGGACCCCTAAAGAATAGAACTAGGTATGTCACCTAAGCCTTGTATATGAATGCCCTCAGTTCATGAAAAGAAGAGGGACTCTATTGCACTACAAGAGACATCCTTTTGGATTTGGTGCATGCTTACACCAGGCTTTTGTCACTTTTCCTTGTTATGGAGGAGACTCATGGGTTCATTGTCACTCCATGCAATAAAAGGACCCAGAGATATGGAAGAGAGATGGGCATTTTAGAGAGAGGCATAGTGTCTTGGCTAGATACATTTGATTGGTTTTCTTCAGATGTTATAGATGACATGACATCCAATACTTGGACTTCCAGCAAACCACTTAGCACAGGGGCAGCTAGGTGGCACAGCAAATAAAGAGCAACAACCCTGGAATCAGAAGGACCTGAGTTTAAATACCAGCCTCAGACACTTGACACACTTAGTAGCCATGTGACCTTGGGCAAGTCACTTAACCCCAGTTGCCCTGCCTTTCCCCCCTCCAAAAAGCAAAAAACAAAAAACAAAACAAAACAAAACAAAAAGGGGCAGCTAGGTGGCACAGTGAATAGAGCACCGACCCTGGCGTCAGGAGGAACTGAGTTCAAATCTGGCCTCAGATACAACACAAAAACTAGCAGTGTGACCTTGGGCAAGTCACTTAACCCCAATTGCCCTAAAAAAAAGGGCAAACAAAACAAAACAAACAAAAAAACACTTAGCACAGTGCCTGGCACATAGTAGGTGATTTCTAAATGTTGATTGATTGCTAAAAATGGAAGGTATGCTAGGAAGGATAAAGAAATATACTTAAAGCTAATATAGCCTGACATGAGAAAGGTTGGAACAACAATACAATAAAGGGAGGAAAAAAGCAAGACAAAGAGGTGTTTTTTTTGGTATTATTACAATGTTTCACATTGTGCTGGGGTTGTAAGGAAGACAAAAATAATTTATTACCTGGTGCTTGGCTCCAAGGAACTTATAATTCTGCCATGAAAATATGCTATGCCAATGGGAAAACAAGAGAACAATGGAAGACAAATTGTGTGGAGTGAAATTATTGAGGAAAGCTTTATAAAGTAGTTCAGCCTTAAAATTTTCACAATCAGATAATGAGGTGAAAGTATTTAATGTGGAAGGAACAGCATAGAGCTCTACATTGACCTTAGGATGACCCAGAATATACAACCTTTGGAATATGTTGAAAGAAATGCAGAATAATAAATTCACAGTGCTCACTTTTGGAAAGGGTCTTAGAAAACATCTATTCTAACTACAGACTTAAAATTTGAACCCAGGTCCTCTGACTCCAAACCCGGCATTCTTTCTGCCAAA
Source organism: Gymnobelideus leadbeateri (assembly GCA_011680675.1). Lineage (NCBI taxonomy): Eukaryota > Metazoa > Chordata > Mammalia > Diprotodontia > Petauridae > Gymnobelideus > Gymnobelideus leadbeateri. The sequence continues at coordinate 78,268 of WOXC01004062.1, forward strand.
TTAAAGGGAAGAACATTATCAGCATCCTTTAGTGGAAAGGAGAAAGAAGACAACAGTGTCAAAAGTCACAGAAAATTCAAAGAAGATGAAGACTTGAGAAATAACCCTGAGATTCACTAGTCCAGACATTACTGGTAACCTATTAATTGGGTAGAGTTTAGTCTACGGTAGCATCCTTTTGACTACTTGACTTGTAAGATACCAAGAGTTACTCAATGGGATGAGAGGAGTCAGTTACAACCATAAACCTCTTCGTGAAGATGCATTAATAGATGATGAGTGGTGGTAGCAGTAGAAATGGAAAAGAAAAAAAAACATGTCTAGGAAAAGCATCAGAAAAAAATTATGAAGAGAATGTAAAGTGATGGAACAAATAATTTCAAAGATAAGCAAAACCAGTTGACACTTAGTTTAACTGAAACAAACAAAAATCCTTGCCAGAACTTCACTAAACTTCTGTTGTCTCTCCCATTAGAATACGAGTTCTTTGAGTGTAGGAGCAATGTTTTTTGCCTTTCTTTGTATTCCCAGTACTTAACACAGTACATCACATATAGTAAATATTTAATAAATGTTTGTAAACCAATAGATAAATGGTCATCCAGATTCTTTTTCAATGTCTTCAAAGAGCAGGAATCTTCTGAACCCCAAGGTAGCCAATTGCACATTTAGAAAGGTCCAGGTGTTATGAAACCATATCTCTGGAATCACTGCTATTATTCCTACCCTCTAATGCCAAACCAAAATGTCTAATTTTTCTTCCACATGGTAATGCTTCAAATACTTTATGAGAGGCTTCATCCGCTCTCCCCCAAGTCTTCTCTTTTACAGGTAAACATCCTATTTTTTTCTTTCAAACCTTATTTGCCCTGGTTCCTATCCTTCCACCATCATGATCACTCTCCTCTGTACATAGTCAAACTTAGCCATGTGACACCTGGAAACGTAGCCAATAAGACACCCAGAAAAATATACCAAATGCAATGTGATCAGAGAAGAGAAGAAGACTAAAATTTATCTTATACTTATGCAGCACAGGAGAGGATTAACTATTTTGGCTGGATTTTTTTTTTTGCTTTTTTGGAGGGCAGTTGGGGTTAAGTGACTTGCCCAGGGTCACATGGCTAGTAATTGTTAAGTGTCTGAAGCTAGATTTGAACTTGGATCCTCCTGACTCCAGAGCAGATGCTCTACTCACCACCCCACCTAGCCACCCATGGCTGGATGTTTGTGATACAATATAGACTAATTTTAAATATTCAGTTCAATAAAATCCCTAGATCTTTTTCCCCCAGGGGAACTATTGTCTAGCCATGGTCACCCCATCATGTACTTAAGAAGTTGATTCTTTGGACATAAGTATAGAACTTTGCATTTATCCTCACTACATTTCATATTAATAGATTTGGTCACTATTGTAGCTTGTCAAGATTTTTTCACATGATGATTTTGCTTTCCAATGTGTTAGCTACTTCTCTAAACAAAATATTATGTGCAAATTTTACAACAAAAATATTAAACAGAAGAGAGTGAATGATAGATTTCTGGACCATTTCATTAGAAATTTCTCTCCAAGTCAATGCTGACCTGTAACAATTCTTTGTGCCTGCCCATTCAGTCACTTCTAAATCCAACCAAAGACATTATCTTCTAGAAAATATCTCTGCATCTTACCCATGAGGATAGCATATGAAACTGAAAAACATACTTTTAATATGCCACATATCTAGATTTGCTCAAATCGAGGGACACTATTTCTACAGAATAACCCTGATATGCCAATCTAGTTATCCTCTCCAAAGAAGAAAATAAAATTATTCTGACATAAACTGTTCTTGATAATAGTAATGATGATATGGTAAGTCTTCCAAAGAGCTTTACAAATATTCTCTCATTTTATTTTCCCAACAATGTTGGGATGTTAGTTCTACTATTATTTCCATTTTAGAGGTAAAGAAATGAAGGAATACTGAGGATATGTGACTTGCCTATAGTCTCATAGCTAATAAAGAGTCTGAGGTTGTATTTGAACTAGTTCTTCCTGACTCCAGATTCAGTGCCCAAGTCTTCCTACCATCTAGCTGCCATGTTTTAACTCAGTGATTTCGATTTTTTAACACTCACAAATAATTTATTCAATGATGTCTTTCTAGAATTTTGACCCAATACATTTCAAACACCATCAACATTTCATAAAAACAAAAAAACTATACACATGCAGATAAAGAGAAGATATAGTGAGACAACAATTTGTGTGGAGAACAAAAGCCCTGGAAATGTACATAGACTGTAGGCTCAATTTTCATCTATAGTGTGATATGATAATAAATAAGGATAAAGGCTGTAGGTTAGAGATGGGGGGAAAGGCTACCTGGGACTACTAATTTCATGAAAAATAGAGATATAAAATTATAACAATTCATCTGGAAGAACAAAAGATCCAGAATATAAAGGGAATTTATTAAAAGAAATGCAAGGGAAGGTGGTCTAGCTGTGCCAGATCTAAAAAGCAGCAAACACCAAAACTACTTGATACTAGTTACGAAATAGAGAGGTGAATCAGTGGAATAGGTTAAGTACACAAGACACAGACAGTAATCAATGACTATGGTAATCTACTACTTTTTTCTCTCTTTTTAAAAATTATTTCAGTTTACAGCATTCATTTCCACAAGATTTTGAGTTACAAATTTTCTCCCCATTTTTCCCCTACCCAACACCCCAAAATAGCGATCCCACTAAATATCCTGTCCCCCAAAAAGCTCACTCCCATATCTTCCCTCATCCCCCCTCTGACTTTCCAGTAGGGCATGGTGGATCTCTATACCCCAGTGCCTGTATATCTTATTTTTCAGTTAAACATGTAAAATAATAGTAATATAACACACACACACACACACACACACACACACACACACACACACACACATTTAAAGATTTGATTTTAAAACTTTGAATTCCAGAATCTTTCCCTTCCTACCTTGTAACCCACCCTTACTGGGAAGATAACCAATTCAATATAGGTTGTACATGTGTAACTAAGCAAAACATTTCCATGGTGCATATATTGTGAAAGAATGACTATATTTCCCTCCATCCTATCCAACCCCCCTCTTGTTTTATTCTCTACTTTGATCCTATCCCTTTTCTATTTTTTTTTTTTGGAGGACAATTGGGGTTAAGTAAATTGCCCAAGGTCACACAGCTAGGTTTTTGTTTGTGTGTGCCTTAAGTGTCTGAGGCTGGATCCGAACTCAGGTCCTTCTGACTCCAGGGCTGATGCTCTACTCACTGTGCCACCTAGCCGCCCCTATCCTATCCCTTTTCAAAAGTGGGTGCTGCCAACTTCTCTCCTCCCTCCCCAGCCTACACTCCCTTCCATCATCCCCACTCTCATTCCCTTCCCCCCCCTTCTCTCCTGTAGGTTGAGATACCCTAATTAGTGTGTATGTCATTCACTCCCTAAGCCAAATTCAATTAGAATAAGGTTGACTCATTCCCTTTTGCCTTCTTGTTCTTCCCCTCCATTGTAACAGTTTTCCTTTGCCTCTTCCATAAGAGATAATTTATCCCATTTTGTCTGTTCCCATCTCCTGTCATTATATTCCACTCTTTCTCATTGTTCTCATTTCTCTACCCAACTTTTCCCCTTCTCACACTTGGTTTTCAAAATCCTTCTTAAGGCCCTCTCCAGCCTTTAACCAGCTAGTATTTTTCTTGCGAGCTTTTGGTAGAGGTGCTCTAACTTGGCTGTCTTCCTCCTGTTCCATGCTTTGATCCTTTTTGTCCCCAAAATAGGATTGTAAAATTGGGTTGCTCTGTTTGCTTTGCTTCCTTTGCCTTCTCATGTTGCCACTCAATTACTTGACTTTTGCGCTTTTTGCCATAATAACACTCTGCCACCAGACAGGGGAGCTTCATCCCAAATGCTGGGGTTTTCTCAGATGCCAAAGGTATTAGTTGGGTACTCTTTCTGAAGCCTCCACACTCTCTAGCAATCTGGTTGCACACCCCAGGACCTCCACCCTATATCATAATCCAGATCCAAGCCAGAGCAATTACCCCTCAGTCTGGTTACTTAGTCCCCCTACAATATGCAGGACAGGAGCTGAAGCTGCCACGTAATGGTGATTGCACAGCTGTTGCACCTCAGCTGCTTCTCACCCTGGGGGCAAAGGCTGACCACACTCCCAAACTACTGGATCCCAAAGTCCACACTGCACTGACCTCACACTTTGACCTTAGCATCTATGTATTGATAATTATGCATACCACCATAGCTGCTGTTGATCTGAAGTCCCTCCAGGCAGAGGCTGGTCAGACCCCCCCCCCCCCCAAGGCTGAAACCCCAGACTTTATTCAGGCTTGTTTGGGCTCCCAGAGTGCTGTGTTGGCCGTTTGCTGCCAGCCTGCCGGTCTGTCCTCAGTGAGAGATTAGCTACTATGTGTCATTTTGTGGATTCTGTTGCTCCAAAGTTTGTTCAAAGTCACCTTTTACATGAATTGGATGAGGTGGGAGCCAGTGCCCCATAGAAGTCCTGTTTCTACTCTGCCATCTTGACTTCACCCCCCCATCCCCGGGTTATTTTTTTAACATGGCTTTCAGGTAGTCCAATAATTTTTAAATTATCTCTCCTGGATCTATTTTCCAGGTCAATGGTTTTCCCAATGAGATATTTCACATTGCCTTCTATTTTTTTTTAATTTGTTTGGATCTATTTAATAGTATCTTGATTTCTCACAAAGTCACTAGTATCCATTTGCTCCAATCTAATTCTGAAGGAATGATTCTCTTCAGTGAGCTTTGGAGATTCTTTTCCCTTCTGGCAAATTCAGCTTTTTAAGGTATTCTTCTCCCCATTGGCTTTTTGAGCCTCTTTTGCCATTTGAGTTAGTCTATTTTTAAGGTGTTATTTTCTTCAGTCAGGTTGTTGATTCTCATTTTATAATTTTCTTGCCTCATTCTCATTTCTCTTCCCAAATTTTCCTCTACTTCTTGTATTTGGTTTTCAGAATCCTTCTTAAGCTCTTCTATGGCCTGTAACCAGCTCATATTTTTCTTGGAAGCTTTTGGTGCAGGAGTTCTGGCTTCTCTGTCTTCCTCCTGTTCCATGTTTTGATCCTTTTGGTTCCCAAAATGGGAGTCTAATGTCAGATTGCTCTGCTTGCTTTCCTTCTTTTGCTTGCTCATGTTGCCACTGAATTACTTGATTTTTGAGCTTTTTTTTTTAATTTTTTTTTTTTAAAGCAATTGGGGTTTAGTAACTTGCTCAAGGTTACATGGCTAGTCATTTGATTTATGCGTGGGTGCTCATTTTCCGAGGCCGGATCTGATCTCGGGTCATCCAAACTCCGAGGCCGGCGCTCTTACTCACTGCGCCACCTAGCCGCCCCTTTAGGGCAATTGGGGTTAAGTAACTTGCCCAAGGTTACACGGCTAGGTTTTTGTTTGTGCGGATTAAGTGTCGGAGGCTGGCTCCAAACTCAGGTCCTTCTGATTCCAGGGCCGGCGCTCTATTCACTGCGCCACCTAGCCGCCCCGATTTTTGAGCTTTTTGCCACAGTAGAATTTTGCTACCAGAGAGAGGAGCTTTGTCCAAAATTGCTAGGATTTTCTCAGTTGCTGGAGCTATTAGTAGGCTGCCTTCTCTGAAGCCTCCACACACTCTGGCAAACTGGTCACACACCCTAGGACCTCCACCCCAGACTGCAGAGGTTAAAGCAAGTGTGATTACCCTCAGACTGGTTGCTTGGTCCCCCTACAATCTGTAGTCCAGGAGCTGAAGCACCCATGTGGCAGTGGCTGCATGGCTGCCACATCTCAGCTGCTTCTCCCTCCAGGGGGCAAAGGCTGGACCACAGTCCTGAACTCCCAGTTCCCAAAGTCTACACTGCACTGACCTCTCAATTTGTCCTTAGCATCTATGGGTTGATAATTCTGGAAACAGCCCCAACTGCTGGTGATCTGAAGGTGTTCCAGCTGGTGTCTGGTTGTGGCTGCCCTGAGGCGAAAACCTGTGGCTCATGTGGGGCTGGGCTTGGCTCCCAAAGCACTGTGCTACAGGCCCCTTTCTGCTGGCCAGCTAGACTATTTTCAGCCGGAGGTTAGCTCCTTTCTGTCATTTTGTGGGTTCTGTAGGTCCAAAGTTTGTTTAGAGTATTTTTTACATGAATTGGAGGAGGTGGGAGCAGGGGCCATGCAGCAGTCCTATTTCTACTCCACCATCTTGATTCTGCCCCCTGGTAATCTACTGTTTGATAAACCCAAAGAGTCCAGCTTCTGGGATAAAAATTAACTGTTTCTAAACAACTGCTGGGAAGACTTGAAAATATTATGACAGAAAAAAGGAATAGACCAACATCTTACACCATAAGCTAAGATAACGTTAAAATGGGTACATAATTTAGACATAAAGAGTGATACTATAAGCAAATTAGGAAAGCAGGGAGCAGTTTAGTTGTCAGATCTATGGAGAATGGAAGAATTTATAACCAAACAAGGGATAGAGTATATTATGAAATGCAAAATGGATAATATTGATTATATTAAATTTCCAAGTTTTTGCATAAACAAAGCCTATGCAACCAAGATTATAAGGAAAACAGAATGCTGGGAAATAACTTTTACAGTCAGTGTCTCTGATAAAGCCCTCATCTCTAAAATATATGGAGAACAGGAGTGGCTAGGTGGTGCAGTGAATAGAGCACTGGCCCTGGAGTCAAGAGGATCTGAGGTCTCAGACACTTAACACCAAAACTAGCCATGGGACCTTGGGCAAGTTACTTTACCCCAACAAACCTACCTTCCCCCTTCCAAAAATAAAGCAAAAAAAAAAAATAGAAAGAACTAAGTTAAATTTATAAGAATACAAGTTATTCCCCAATCAATAAATGGTCAAAAGATATGAACAGGCTGTTTTCAGATGAAGAGATTAATACTGTCTCTAGTCCTATAAAAAATGCTCCGGATCACTATTGATCAAATAAATGCAAATAAAAACAACCTGGAGATAATGCATCAGACATATCATATGGGCTAACATGACAAAACAGGACAAATAATAAATGCTGGGGGAACAAAAAAACCTAGCTGTGTGACCTTGGGCAAGTTACTTAACCCCAATTGCCCTCCAAAAAGAAAAAAAAATAATAAATAAATGCTGGAGAAGATGTAGGAAAATTGGAACACTAATGCATTGTTGGTGGAGTTGTGAACTGATCTAACCATTATGGAGAGCAATTTGGAACTATATTTAAAAGGTCATAAAAATGTGCATACCCTTTGATCCAGCAATACAGAAAAATATTTATAGCACTTCTTTTTGGTAAATAATTTGGTCAAGAATTAGATAATGAGGGGATGCCTATCAATTGGGGAATGGCTAAATAAATTGTGGTATGTAAATGTAATGGAATACTATTGTTCCATAAGAAATTGTGAGCAGGCATATTTCAGAAATACATGGAAATTCTTGGATGATAATGAGTGAAGAGAGCAGAACCAGGAGAACATTGTAAACAATAGCAGCAACATTGTGTGATGACTGAATTTGATTGACTTAGCTCTTCTCAGCAATGCAATGATCTAAGACAATTCCAAAAGGCTCATGATGGAAAATACTATCCATATCCAAAGAAAGAACTATGGTCTCTGAATGAAGATCAAAACTTTATTTTTCTTTTTTTGTTGTTTTCTTTTTTTTTGTTTGCTTTTTTCTTTCTCATGTTTTTCCCTTTTTCTGATTTTTCTTTCACAACTATATATTCAACTTTCACAATGACTAATGTGGAAATATGTTTAATATGATTGTACATGTATAGGTTATATCAGATTGTATACCATCTTGGGGAGAGGGGAAGGGAAGAAGGAGGGAAAGATTTAAAACTAAAAATCTTATAGAAGTGAATGTTGAAAAATATAAATAAATAAATAAATATATTTTTAAAAGGAACATAGATATAAAAGAAACAAGTAGATAAGCAAACTATGAATATTTGCAATAAATACCTGAAACTTTCACAGCACAAACAGGAATAAATTAAGAGCAGCTCTTCTTCTTACTATTATTTGACTTGATTCTGAAAATGCTAACTATAGCAATAAGGCAAAAGATCAAAGTAAAAGGAATTGGCAAAGAGGAGTCAAAATTATTCCTATTTTCAGATGCCATGATGATGTCTTTATAGCACCCCTTCCAAATGACATATAAAATAATTAAAATATAATTAATACCTTCAGTAAAGTAGTGGGATACAAAATACATCTACAAAATAATTACATATAGCACTAAAAGCAGAGAAACGCCAAGATAACAAAAATTATGGTTTAAATTAATTTACATATTCTTATAATGACCAAATAGCCAAGGTAGAGGTTCATGTTACTAGACATAACAATTACAAAATATATATTGAATGAATATAAGCTCTAGAATTTCAAGTACAACAAGATAAAATTATACAAATTAAGTATATCATTATAAAGTAGTAGTCATCAAAATAATTTAGTATTACTTTAAAAATATAAAAGCAGAACATCAGAACAGATGGGATAAATAAGAAATGAGATGCAATGAAGAACAGAAGTCCAGTGTTTGATACAACAAAGAACATATATTATTGGGGAAACAACTCCCTTTTTAACAAGAAAAGCTTGAAATACCAGGGGAAAAAATGAAACATATTGAGTTTTAAGCAACATCTTATACTATCTACCACAATGAGAAAACATAAACTGTCACATGATTTTAAAAAATATAGAATTGTGGAAATATCATTTTTAAATCATAGTATTTATATATATTTTTAAAAATTGATTTTAAAAGAAAGATAAGCAACTCAGTATAAGCTGTACATGTGTATCTATACAAAACATCACCCCACTAGATATATTGTAAAAGACTGACTATATTCCCTCCCTCCCATCCCACCTTCCACCTTGTCCACTCCCCATCTTGATCCTGCCCCCTTTCAAAAGTGGGTGCTTCCAACATTCCTCCCCCATCAGCCTGCCCTCCCCTCCACCACCTTCCCCCATCCTCCTCCCCTCCACACTCCTGTAGGGTGGGACACCCTATTTAGTATGCATGTCATTCTCTCCCTGGTCCAAATTCAATGAGAATAAGGTTTTGCCTTTTTGTCTTCCTGTTCTTACCCTCCCCTGCAACCACCTTCCCCTGCCTCCTCTACACGAAACAGTTCACCCCATTGTCTCTCCCCATTACCCCTCACCACATTACTCTCTCACCTCTTAACCTCACCTTTTAAGTATCATCCCTTCCTAATAAATTCGACCTGTGCCCTCTATCTATGTATACCTGAAAACATATATACATACATTCACATATGTATTCATATGCCCATATACCCTTCTTCAACTATTTTCATACTGAGAAAATTTTCATCAGTTACAGTTATTGTTTTTCCCTGTAGGAATGTAAATAGTTCAACTTTGATAAGTTCATAATGATTTCTCTTTCCTGTTTACCTTCTCAAGCATCTCTTGCTTCTTGTATCTGAATGTCAAATTTTCTATTCAACTCTGGTTTTTTCCTCAAGAATGCTTGAAAGTCCTCTATTCCACTGAATGACCAAATTTTCCCCTGAAACATGATACTCAGTTTTGCTGGGTAGCTGATTCTTGGTTTTAATCCCAGGTCCTTTGATGTGTGGAATATCATATTCCATGCCCTTTGATCCCTCAGTATAAAAGCTTCCAGATCCTGTGTTAACCTGAGTGCGTTTCCACAATATTGAAATTGTTTCTTCCTGGCTGCTGATAATATTCTCTCCTTGATCTGGGAATTCTGGAACCTGGCTATATTATTCCTAGGAGTTTTCTTTTTGGGATCTTTTTCAGGAGGTGATCTGTGGATTCCTTCAACCTCTATTTTGCCCTCTGGCTCTAAAACATCTGGGCAATTTTCCTTGAGAATTTCTTGAAGGATGATTTCTAGATTCTATCTTTGATCATGACTTTCAAGTAGTCCAATAATTTTTAGATTGTCTCTCCTGGATCTCTTTTCCAGGTCAGTGGTTTTTCCCATGAGATATTTCACATTGCCTTCTATTCTTTCATTTGTTTGGATCTGCTTAATAGCATCTTGATTTCTTATAAAGTCACTAGCTTCCATTTGCTCCAGTCTAACTCTGAAGGAATGAATCTCCTCAGTGAACTTTTGAGATTCTTTTTTCCATCTGGCAAATTTGGCTTTTTAAGGCATTCTTCTCCTCATTGCCTTTCTGAGCCTCTTTTGCCATTTGAGTTAGTCTATTTTTTAAGGTGTTATTTTCCTCAGTCAGGCTGTTGACTGTCATTTCATACTTTTCTTGCATCTTTCTCATTTCTCTTCCCAATTTTTCCCCTACTTCTCTTATCTGCTTCTTAATGTCCTCTGTGGCCTGTAGCCAGCTCGTATTTTCATTTGGGGCTTTTGGTGCAGGAATTCTGACCTCACAGTCCTCCTCCTGCTCCATGCTTTGATCCTCTTTGCCCCCAAAATAGGAGTCTAATGTTGCATTTTTCTGTTTATTTTGTTTCCTTTGCCTAGGCATGTTGCCACTCAATTGCTTGACTTTTGGGCTTGTTGCCGTAGTAGGACTTTGCCACCAGCCAGGGGAACTTCCATCCCAAACGTTGGTGTTTTCTCAACTTCTGGAGGTATTAGTTGGGTGGCCTCTGTGAAGCCTCCGCACACACTGGCAAGCAGGTCACATACCCCAAGCCCTCCACCCCAGACCACAATCCAGATCTAAGAAAGGTAAAGGAAGAGCCCTGCAGACTGGTTGCCAGGTCCCCCTACAGTTCGAAGGCCAAGAGATGAAGCTACAATGCAGTAACGTGATGCATGCTGGGCTGGCTTCTCAGCAGCTTCTTGCCCCCAGGGGAAGAAGCCAACGCATTCTCCCAACCAGTCCCAAAGTCCATAGGGCACTAACCTCTCACTTTGTCCTAGGCATCTATGTGTTGATAATTCTGGAAATGCCACAGCTCCTGGTGTTCTGGGGTCCCTCCAGCTGGCTGCTGGTCCGCTGCCCTCAGGCTAAAATCGAGACTCACAGGGGCCTGGCCAGAAAGCTGTGCTGGCCGCTCACAGAGAGCTGTGCTAGCCGCTCCCTGCCAGGCTGCTGGGCTGTCCTCAGCGGTAGGTTAGCTTCTCTATGTCATTTTGTGGGTTCAGAGTCCCCCTTTTACATAATTTTTAAGTGGTGTGGGTTGGAACTCCAAGGAAGTGCTGTTTCTACTCTGCCATCTTGACTCCACCCCTCGGAAATATCTTTTAAAATTTAAAATTATGCTTAGAGATAATTCTTTATTAAACAAGGAATGGGACAGGCTAAAAAATTATTTTGATTACATGAAGCACCTGCATATTTTTGACATTTTAGATGAACAAAATCAATGAAGAAACAATGGTAAGAAAAACAGAATTATATGAGTCATAGTCTGCTTGATTTTTTAAAGACACCTACTATGTGCCAAGCACTGGGATAAATACTAAGGATAAAAAGAAATTACCCACACACACACACACACACACACACACACACACACACACACACACACACACAAATTTGCAGTTTAATGCGGGCAACATTAAAACAATTATGTAAAAGCAAAATAGAGAGAGGATAAATTGTGAATAAGCTCAGAAGATATGCATTGAGAATGAGGTGACGTGGGAAATTCATAGACTTAGGACTGAAATAAATCTCAGAAGCCATCTATTCCAACCCCCTAATTTTGAATATTATAAAATGGAGACCCACTTGAGTGGTATTCTCAGTTTGAATGTTGTATGTAATATCAGATGTTTCTGATTAGATTCTTTTATTTAATTGATTTTTTTTCTTTGTTACCAGAGAAAGCTTCAGTATGGAGGGTATAGAAGTTTTATTTTTATTTTTTTTAGAAATGGCTATAATGTAATGACAAAAGTAATAATATATGTATGTATACTTATGCATACATATATTAAAATATAAAGGAGTGATGGAATGCTATAGTGCTATAAGAAATAATAAGCAGGATGAGTTCAGAAAAACCTGGGAAGACTTGTATGAATTGGTACAAAGTGAAATGAGCAGAACCAGAAGAAAACTGCACACAGTAATAACAATATTTTTACAAAGATCAAATGTGGAAGGCTTAGCTACTCTGAGCAAGACAATTCCAAAGGACCCATGATGAAAAATTCTAGCCACTTCCAGGGGGAGAACTAATGAATTCTGAATGCAGATTGAAGCATATTTTTCATACTTTGTTGTTCTTGTTGTTTTTGTTTTCTTTTGCAACATGACTAATATGGAAATATATTTAGCTTGACTTCATGTGTAGAATTGATATCAAAGTGCTTCCCTTCTGAAGAAAAGAGAAGGGGCAGGAAGGAGGGAGAAAATTTGGAATTCAAAATTTTAAAAATTATTTAAAATGTTTTACATGTAATGCGGAAATATTTTGAAATAAAAATAATTTTAAATAAGAGAATATTCCTGTTGTTGCCCCATGAATACACATTTGCTCCAAACATGACTTCTCAGAAAGTTTCTCTATCTTTCTGTCTTTGTGTGTGTCTCTCTCTGTCACCCATCCTCCCTTCCTCCTTTCCTCTGTCTATCCTTCCTTTCCCCTTCTCCCCTCCCCTTCTTCTTTGCCCTCCCCCAAACTCTCTCTAAATCTCTCATCACACTCTCCTCACACACTGTTCTTTGTATTTTCCTAGTAGTTTTTTACTTTATTATATAACTTGCCTACTTTATAAGATTTTACACATTTGAAGGTTTGGTACTATGTCTGACATTGTCTTTATATCATCAGAACCTAGTAGAATGACTTGCACCTAGACAACTAAGAAGTATTTTTTGAACTGACAAAAACATTTGAGTTAGTAGCTTCCTATAGATACATACTAAAGAAATTACTTCCCAGGATTACTTACTCATATAAAGTAAAGAACTAAGTTGCTTTTTTTTCATACATGAGTGAAATGCCTTGTTCTTAAGAAAAAGTTCATGTATATAGCACACAGATAAGCAGTTTATCTTTTCAGAAGAAATGTGGTTCCATATTTTATAACTAAAATATAGTCTATAAATGTATACTTATTTATTAATTAAAATATAGTACAAAAATGTATTCATCTTGAACTGCCCCTTTTTTCTCCCCTTTCTTAGTGAAACAATATCCTTTTATTGTTTTTTTCTAAAATTAAGACTGTCCCTTTAGTGTTCCTTATACATACCTAAGGGATATAGGAAAATAACTCAAAATGACCTTTGGAGAAAATCCATTTCCTTTTAGTCGTTCATCAGGAGATTTCTTTTTTTCCTGTAATTTTACAATGCTGTTAAGTAGTACAGAACGTTTCCTTCCCTGGATTATAATGTTGAATCGAGGAAATACTTTTTATTTAATGGATCTGTTTACCCTTTTTACTCATACTGTATTACGTTGCCTGTCTGTATTATTTTGGTGTACATTTGTTGCTTTTCTTTAGGGTTAGAAAGAAGTTCATTATGAAATCTCATTCTCTGCATTATTTGCCCCCAATTTAGCATATACCTTTAAAAAAAGTTTAGTCTTGCCTCAACATAATAATTCTAATCTATAAATCAGAAGCATTTACTAAGTGCTTACTATGTGTCAGACACATAATAAGCCTTGGAGATATAAAGAAAATAATTTCTGCCCTCATGGAGCTTATATTCTAATGGGGGAGTCAACATGTATATAAATAGGTATATACAGATACATACAGAACAGATACAGCATAACTTTCAAGGGAAAGACATTAGCAGTTAAAGAGTTTAGAATAGACCTGCAGAAGTTGGCATTTTAGTTGGGTCATGAAAGGAAGCCAGTGATTCTAAGAAATGGAGTTAAGGAGAGAGTGAATTCCATAAATGGAGGTCAGCCAGAGCAAAGGCATTAAAAAGGGAGATAGGGTGCCCTATGCAAGGATCAAATAGACCAGTGTGGCTAGACCATAGAATGTGTGGAGAGGAATAATATATACCACAAAACAAATGGCCACAAAGACATTTTGCTATGACATCAGCTTCATCATTATCCTTGAAAAGAAGTGTATTTAAAATATTGCCATTCCCCAAAACAGTGGTATAGGGACATTCATTCCATTTCCTTTGCTCTTCAAAATGTCCCTTTAGTATTTGGAAAAAAGATACTATACTTTCTCACTATATTTAGACATCAACCAGGCAGGTTGGTACCATGGTAACTGCTGCATGAAGAAATGTTAGCAAGAGCTGATAGCTTGTGTTCTGTAGAATTACTTGTTTAGAGCCAATCGAGCAAGATTAAAGATACTGTACAGGCCAAGGTGACATATGCTGCCCACACACTTAGGCCAGCCTGCTCCCAAGGAAGATAGGCAGGATGAACAAGAATAAAAAACTAAGATCAACCCTAGTGTTCTCTGTACCTGACAATAGTATAACTGCCGTGGGAATGGAGAATGGAGAATTGGTGTTGTCACTCTCTGATCTATGACATAGGATTTTCCCTGATACCAATATAATACAAAGATAGTATACAGTTATTTTGTTATCCTGTAAGCTTTTTGAGTAATATTATTGATTTTAAAAATGACTTGGTAGAATGGTTCATTTCATCAACCAATCAACCTGTGTTAAGCATCTACTGTGTATAGAGCCTTGTGTTAGGTGGGAATTGCAAAATATTAGTCTGGCATCATGGAGCTTATATTATAGTAGGTAGACAAGAAAGGAACGCAATTAGGGGATTACAAAGAGCACTGGCCTTGGAGTCAGAGACCCTGGATTAAAATCTCAGATCTCATACTCACCACCTACATGACATTAGACAAGTTACTTAGCCTCCCCAGGACCCATATGTAAAATGGGGTGACTGAATTGTATAGTTTCTGAGGTCATTTCCCTCTACGAATCTATGATCCTATGATAAATGGAATTAGACCTTATGCCAAGAGGTAGGTGAAGGCCAGGGGTGGGGGAGTTTATTATGGATATAGAAAAAGATCTAGAGCTTTCATTTTGATCCAGGATGAACAAAGATTGTGGTGGCCCTTTTCCTTCCTACTTCTCTTCTCTTTCTCTAGGTACTCCAACTCTGGGATGTCCCAATAATGCCTAAGCTCAGGTTCACTAGTCTTATCAATTTTCCTCTAAGTATGGTTTCTAAATGTTGCTTTTCTCTGTTCTTGTTGAAATTAAGTTAATTATAATGGAAGAACTGAATCCTAACCATGTTCACAATCTTCTCTTTCAAAGAGGACCTAGGACTAAGAATACCCAGAAGGGAAAGGAAAGAAAAAAATACATAGAGTAAAATCTTCCTACATGTGAAATATGACTCATATCCCTCACTCTGACCAACATTTGATTAGGAAGGATATGTATACTAGCATGTATCGACTGCTAGAATAGTTTCCTTAACTTGTGGAAAGAAAAGAACTATGTTGGGTGGAGCAATGAGTAGAGCACTCAGGAGGACCTGAGTTCAAATGCAACCTCAGACACTTAACACTTACTAGTTGTATGACCTTGGGAAAGTCACTTAACCCCAATTGTCCTGCCTTCCCCCTTACAAAAACAGAAAAACAGAAACATAATTTCTGTAGTTTAGGATACTTCTGGTATGTGTACTCCCTCTACTAATGTACTACCTCTACCAACTGTGATTTATTTCACAAAGCTAAGAAATTGACCAAAGCTCCTTTAGGTTAAGTGACTTGTTCATGGCCATACATCTGGTAAATATAGAGGTGACATTTGACCCCCCAAAAGAGAACTTAGGCCACTCCATGATTACATAGTATAGAAGGTAAAGTGTTTGACTAGAAGTCAGAAAAATCTCTGGTCAAATCCTACTTCTGTGATTTACTAGTTCTGTGATCACAAACAAGTTATTTAACTTCTCTGGTCCTCATCTCCTCATCTTTAAAATGATGGAGTTGCACTAGGCTGTCTCTAAGGTCCTTTTCAGTAGTAAAGCAATGAATCTATGATCACATTGATTGTTTTCCTCAAGTTAATGGAGATGAAATAAATGTCTCCTTTCTTAAGAGGAGACCGGGATTTCATACTTGTGTTTGCCAGTATCATAACAGGAGGATTAGAATAATAACTGAATTTTATAGTTTAGTAAGAACAGCCAACAACACCCTCTTTGAATCTTAGTATCTTTGTGAAATATTTTCTTAAAACATGATAGTATTATAATCAAATATCAAAATAAAATGAATTTTCAGCCAGACCTTCAAGTTGCTCTATGACAAAGTAAGTGTTAGACCAAGATTTTAAATAATAAAGCATTTTCAATCACATTGTTCTAACTAAAATATTACTAATGGATGATTTGTATACCATTGATAAACATTTAGCAATTATTAAGATTTTGTTTATTTCATTTTTATTAAATCACTTTAATTTCTATTTATGTATGTTTTATAATTAACTTATATAAGTACAGTTGTATATATATATTATGAAACTATGAATAACTACAAAATATATAAATATATATGAGTATATATTTATATATAAATATATAAGCATATATTTATATATAAATACAAAACAAAATATGTTTTGTATTCATAACTATTGAAATTTGACTAGTGAAATTCTATCTTCACTGACATCAATGAGGTGTTCTTGCAAGCTCATTGTAAAATATTGCATTTTTATATTTTAACAAATTGGTTCTAAACACATTGAATTCTGATTGGAAGATTTCTCAAGGCAAAATATAAAAAAGGACATTTCTTAATTAATCAGAATCAATTTTAAAAAATGATAATTTTGAGCTTTTAAAAATATTTGTCAGAGAGGGAACAAGTGTCATCTTTCCTTTGTGTTGTGTCTGGCAAAATGTTTCTACTAGGAAAAGAAATGTCAACTTAGACATTTTCTTGCTCACTAAATTTTTTAGTATTACCTTCAATGCAAGGTTTCTTTGCAAGAATGATTTTAGTTCCTTGTCCATTTGTGAAGGTTTGTTTAGTTAAAAGCAGTTAGCATAATTCATAAATCCACTTAAGGAAGACACACGTAAATTGTTAATACATAACAGTATGTTGAAAGTAAATAAATTGAGTAGAAAAAAACAAGTTGATGCAATATATAGATTACTGGGCCTGAAGTCAGAAAGATCTGAGTTCTACTCTATCCTCAGATGTTTGCTGACTGTGTAACCCTAGGCAAGTCATTTAACCCCTGTTTCCTACTCTGTAAAATGAGTATAATAATAGCACCTACCTCCCAGGGTTGTTGTGAGGATCAAATGAGATAATAGTTGCAGTATTTAACACGGTGGTTGGCACATAATAGACATTATATAAATATTAGATATTATTATCATTAGGCAGCTAGGTAGATAGAGTGCTGGGATCTAGAGTCAGGAAGACTCATCTTTCTGAATTCAAGTCTGGCCTCAGCCTTAAGCAAGTCACTTAATGATGTTTGCCTCAGTTTCCTCTTCTGTAAAATGATCCAGTGAAGGAAATGGCAAATCGCTCTAGTATCTTTGCCAGAAAAACCACAAATGGGATCATGAAGAGTTGGACACAACTGAAAAACAACTGAACAATAAAATTATTGTTGTTATCATTAGGGTACCAATGACAACATATTCAACTGTGGAATTCCTGCTCTTCACTAAGGATACCTCAAAAACTAAATATGCCAGGGAACAATTAAGGTGTACAGATGGAGGGAGGGAACTAGGGTCAATTCATGTATTTAATGTAAGTAAACCTTAACTTACATCTTAATTTTGAAACAAGTAATTTTAGCAGAAATTATAATATTTTTATCCCACATCTCAATGGATAATTTTTTGTCTACCCCTGGAGAGATTTAATGCCACGTTAGAGACCACTGCTTCAGAGAAGTCTTTTATTTTAATCAGATGACATATAACAATAGTCATTCAACATGTAAACAAGCATTTTATTTTCTAAGTCCTTCCTATATGCCAGGCACTGGCACTACTATATGGGGGATGAGTGAGAGTGATGAATAAAGGCTGATCCATGGTTTGGTCAGCTAGAGATATACTTAATAGTATGCTTAAGGGATGGTGGTATACTCAATAGTAAATAGGGAAATTTGGAAGAGGGTAGGGCTTAGGAAAGAAAGGAAATTGATTCATTTTTGGACATGTCTAAAAGAAATCAAGATCTCTATAGGATATTCATTTTGAAATGTCTGAAAGGGAGTTGGGAATATGATAGTGGAGGTCAGCAAAAAAGTTAGAACTGGATAAATACACTTGAGAAGCATCTATATAGAGATGAAATTGAATCCATGGGAGTATACAAGATCACCAAACAATATAGCATAGAGGGAGAAGAAAAGTGGTACAAGGAAAGAGCACTGGGGCATAACCATGGTTATGAGGAATGACATAATTGGAGATCCAAGAAAAGGAAAATGAGAAGGAGCAATAAGAATAGACAGGAAGGAAACCTGGAGAAAGTAATGTCAGGAAAATTTATAGAGAAGAGAGTAACAAGAAGATATTGATTGATAGTAATATCAAAAGCTACAGAGAGGTCAAGAAGGATGAGGTTGAGAAAAGGCTATATATAAACTTCTATGACATTTTAATAACTAGTAGGTACCGCCATGTTTGGACAAGAATATTGTTTCCTTCTTAGTGGCTGGTTTCACTTGAGGAATCTCTGGCCTGGTGAAAACCTATGGAGGCAAGCTGCACACACGCACTGATATTTATGTTTATTAACCGAATCCCCTAAAGTGGGGCCACTCCATCCAGGAGCTTACTCTCTATGACTCAGCCTCAATCGAAAAACTTTCATTTTAGCTGAACTTAAGACACTTGCCTCCTCTCTCTCAAACTGCAATAGCTTATTTCATCCTTGTTGACATGTTTTTATAACCTTTTGCAGGTGGATATGTTCAGAGTTGATGCAGTAGATATTGGTCTTTTGCAAGCATTGGAAGTGGAAAAAGGGAAAGGCCCTGACTGGCAGCTGGAGAAGATTACCGTGAGAGAGGCATCAATGGAAGGAAGAGAAATAGTGTTTCTAGCTCATAAATGGCTCAGAAGTGGAACAAACTCAGCAATTAAATTGAATGTTACAGGTGACTTAAAATAATTTCCTGCAGAAAATAATTCTTGTGATTGAATATTAATAATTTTGTCGAATTCGTTTTGGAAAGGCAACAATATAGGCAAATATTTTTGTTTATGTTAAAGAATATTGAAAGTTTCCATTTTATGGAAAATGTCAGTATGCTGTTAGACTCAGCACAATGAATGTGAGTAGAGTCAGCAAAGTTGACTTTTATTTCCAGTTATGGAGTTTATTTACTAGATGAGCATGAAATTAAATAATCCCCCAAACAGCACTTAAAATCTTTCAACCTTAACTTCCTTATCTAAGCAATAGAAAACTTATATAAGACTTGCCCTCACTCCAACCTCAAGAGATAGATTATGGAGCTTAATTGGATGATATATGGAAAGAATTTTAAATTTTTCAAGGAAAATCACATTTTAAAATATGTGGAAGACACATATATCATTTCTGTTTTTCATCATATTTACTTAGCAACTGTGGTGAGAAATGAGACATAACTGAGTATTTATTATATATATTTAGTAATTCGATAGCTATTACTTTAGTTTTCTTCCCAAACCATTGCCATGCCATTAAATTTCACACATATATGAGAGCATTTTAATTGTATCATATTCTTTATTTAAGTGTACACCCAACTGGGGACAAGATTTAGATCATTAAATGTTTCTCCCTCGATACTATAGTCATGGTTTTATAGATTGTTAGTGCCAAAAGGTACCTTAGAGATAAAACCCAACTCCCTCATTTTACACGTCACCAACTCTGCTTTTTTTCTGCTTCTTTACCCATTCTGAGAATGGTAGTTTGGTCTGATAGGATTTCAAAGACATTTCTATTATTTCCTTATTTTTGGTTGCTCTATCCTTAATTTTACTGGCATTTTTAAAAGAGTACATAACAATGCCACTTATTTCTAGAACATTAAATTATGATTTTTGTACTATTAAAAAATTACTTTTGAAAGTAGCTTAAGAAATCATTCTGATGTGAAAGTTATTATGTACCCCAGGGGAAAAAAATTATTTTGTGAACTTCTGGAACACAAAGAGCTTTAATTGACTTTAGCATGAAATCACAGAGGAAAAACTTATATTTTATTTTATACAATTATATCTTGTTATGACTTAAGTAATTAGTTTGGCATTAAAAATATCTGATTAATTCCAACACATCCAAACCAGTGATCGCAGTAATTATGTAAATGAAGCATAAATAATTAAAAATGAAAAATAGTTGAGTGTCTAGATTCAAAGCTTTTCAAAATATTGTGTGTGTTCTAGACCCAGTTCATTATGTGAACAGTGTCTAGGAGGGTAAGCTTAAGTAGAAAAATCAAATTGTAGATTTCATGATTTAATCTTAATCTAAATGATGCTCCATTGCTTAGCCACAAATGAATACAGATGCTCATTATCATTTAGACACTGTTTTGTGAAAACATTCATTTGGATTTCAATCTCCTTTTCAATTAGAAATTGAGGAAATCAATGCGTTGCCACCAGGAAGCCAACAAATGAAGTCAGGTAATCCTCATGCCACTGTACTCAATCTAAATACAACCCTATGGGAACTACTTCATATCACACTGCTTAATTTCCTTTGTTAGTACTGTACTCATGCAGTTAGATTTCAGCTAGTTTATCATCATACAGTCAGATTTAGAGCTGGAAAAAACCATGGAGATCACCTAGCCTATGCTCTTCTTTTTTATGCCTGAGAAAACTGAGATCCCGAGAAATCAAGGTACTCATGTCAGACCACACCCACACAGGTAGCACAGTAAGGATTCTTATCAGTTTTTACAACCCCACATCCAGTGCTTTTTCCTCAGCCACAGCATTTCTCAAAGAGTGGACCTTACCACTCTAGTGTCCCTAATACATTTTCAGGGATATGATGAAGTCAAAACTATTTTCATAATATTACTAAAACATTGTTTGCCTCTTAAAATGCTCCATACCTTTTCTAACTATATATCTCTGTGAGGCCAGATTTTCTTTATATTTTTCAACTAAAACAATATATTATAACAAACTGACTACAGAAGCAGGTATAAGAATCCAGCTGATTTCTATTAAACCAAACATTAAAGATTTTCAAAAATAGCCAAAAATTGTTTTACTCTTACCACATTTAAAAATATATATACTTCTCATAAAATACTATATTTGTGTTAACATATAATGGGTTCTTGTTATTTGCAAATAATTAAATGCTTGAAATTTTTTTTCTTTTTTATCTTCTAAAATAGTAAATGTTGATAGATATAAGCAGGAGTGTGATGGTAAATGTTAAACTGGCTCC
This sequence comes from Gymnobelideus leadbeateri, assembly GCA_011680675.1. Taxonomy (NCBI): domain Eukaryota; kingdom Metazoa; phylum Chordata; class Mammalia; order Diprotodontia; family Petauridae; genus Gymnobelideus; species Gymnobelideus leadbeateri. The sequence goes on from WOXC01004062.1 coordinate 99,684, forward strand.
CCGTAAAAATTATACTTGCGGCAAATGGTTAAGTTTATTTGGCATCATTAACATTTACTCCATCGTTTTCTTAAGTTTGGACACTAAGCAAAACAATAAATCTAATGCTCATTTGTAATGTTGGCCAATTTCTAAGATGTACATGTTCATGCTGAAAATGTAATTGGTTCTCATGAGCCTGATCAAGCTGGCTCCAGCATACCCCTGAATCCACATAAACAAAAGCTTTTAGGGGCACTCAGTTTTTAAAAGGCATAACTGATCCTGAGATAAAAACATTTGCTGCTCTATAGTATTGCTCAGAAACTGAAATATTCTTTCAATGAATATTAGCTAATCTGAGAACAATGTCTAAATCATTTGATCCTATGATCCTATAATTAATGAAGGGTGAAGCAGTGAAATAAAATAAAAATTCAGTTACCTTTTATGGATTTTCCCTGGGCTATCAATTGTATATGAAAATCACATTCTACTAAAAAAAATTACCCTTATTTTATTCATATCTAATTTGGTCAGAAGGCACATGGAAAATTTTTCTGAAGCTTCGAGAAAAATCAGGCCAAGAATATAAACATATTGGACCAAATATTCCTCATTTGGTTATGATTCTGTATGGGACTTATGGAAAGTCAAGCCCAATAACTCTAGAAAACAGACTGGAACAACAGACTGAGGATACAGTAACATTTGAGGTAAAATAGAATGTAAACTTTGCCTTTCACCATTCTTTTTAATTTTTAGATTGCTCAGTTTAGACACTGACCTGTAGCATATTAAATAAATCATTAAAATTTTAACCAAGTAGGAATTATGCAATATATGGTATTTATACTTATTATATTGTATGTAGTATATCAGGAATGAGTTCTTCATCAATGTGATAAAACTATGAATAGACTTGCAAATGTAATTACTTCAAAGAAATATAACTTATTCCAACACTACTAGTTATAATTTATTATGTAATTTTAGATAGCATTTAAGTGAATTTCATGTGCCTCACTATACAAAAGACCCTTTAAAATATATTTCACAGAAATCAGCATCCTATTTGGTATTAACTTGTTCCATTGCCTCCTAGGTATTCATGCCCTCTGATTTAGGAACTCTTTATAAAATACGGTTGGGTTTGGAAAGTTTGCATTCCAGCACATCACAGCTGTCTGTTCATCATTTTAAAATGCAGAATAAAGCAACCTTGGATACCTTTAGTTGTTCTATAAATAAAACACTTCCTCTTTCTTTTAATGGAGATAAATGCATTGAGCTCCCTGTTGAGTGGCCATTAAAGGAAGCACTGTCTGGTAGGTATATATCTATCTATACTGAAGATGATGAATGATCCTGCTGGCTAATGGCTCCTAATTTCACAATCAGGTGTTGTTGTTGTTGTTGTTGTTGTTGTTGTTGTTGTTGTTTTAAAGTAACACATTTTACTATCTTTTAAAAAGTGACTTAATGAAACACTACATTTATAACAACTAGTCTTGGCCCCAGAGAAGAGATGAGAAAATGTACCTTCTTCCCTTTTATTTTTGCAGAAGCAGGATTGGGGTGGTCTATGAGTATGGAATATTGCAGTGGGGGTCAGATTTGGTTATGAATTGGTTAGCTTTACTGAACTGTTTGTTTTTTCTTCCTCCTTTTTCAGAAATGAAGGTGAAATAAAAACCAAAAATGTTAAACATTAAAAGTGTTAAAAATTCTCTTTAGAGTGATTTAAATCAAACTAGGAATTTCAGATAGATTTATAGCATACTAGTATTCATTTTCTTTCTGCTCTGGAGACTATGATTCTTTGTGAATGCAAGCTTTATGTTCTCCATCCTCCAGTGATCCTTTATACCACAGTTGTTACAATCTGTCAGATGACATAAATGACTTCTATGTCTTTGGGCCCAAGATCCAATGCTTAGGATGCCCCTTCCTATAGTCAGGTATTGTAGAAATTGCTAAACAGTCTTCAAGAAAGTAGTTTAATATTAGACTAGAGGAAACCTGAAGCCACAAATGCTTGTGAGAATTTCATTCTGTGTCCAAGAATTCTCACAGCAAGTGGTGCAGGCAGAGTTCAAAGCAAGCTCCTTCAATGTTCTGTTGAGCAGACGCTGAAGTGTGAAAGAGTCCTATTTCTCTGTCAGGGCTGGTTCCTTCCTCCACTCCCCTCTGAGCCCCCAATCCAAATTGATTTTGTGCTTCCTGTTTTTCTTCACTTGACAAAAAATGTGCGAGTAACATGTTGTCTGTGGAAGGCTGCCAAAAAAGCAGTGTCCTTCAAGAAAAAAAAAATCACCCACTTGAAATTCCCAAATATAGTTCAAAGATGCTTCACAAGCTTTTATCACATTATGTTAGTAATATGCTAGGTCATTAAGGTCTGTTTGTTTGTCTATTGATTATTTAAGGAGGGTGTTCTCGAGTGCTAGGATTATTGACTGGTCTTCAGTGTATACTTAGGTGGGAAGCTGAGATATATACCTTGATATGTGTTACTGTGTTTTATCACTAATCTACTGCACTAGACTCTGTGCTATGGAGGTCCTTTTAGAATATCAGTTTTCTGGGAGAGCAGAAAAACTAGAACTCCTTCTTCTATGTGTCCTCCATGGGTGTTATGTAGTGCTGGCCATCTGTAGCAGCAAGCACCCTAGCATACTCAGGAGGGCTGCTAGCATAGGTTCTTAGATCTGATTTTCTAAAGAAAAGCAACTAAAAATGGGTTAACAATCTTACTTTAATCAAACATATATCATTTACCTAGTTCAAGGGGAAAAGTCAGCACCCTGAACTTTAGAGAATACAAATGGAAGTTACAAGCAGACAAAAAATTACAGACAGAGAAACAGACAAGCAGACAGGGCTTCCAGCTGTATGACCATTATATCCATAGCTAGTCAGTTACCAGAGAGGGAAGAAAATCTGGGTTTTCAAAGTTGGGGGGCTCAACAGCTGCCCAGAGTTTCATCTGGTCAAATCACACAACTATTCCCTAAGAGATCCCCAAAGCAAAACCTCACATCAGGGTATATATAGCCTTCTCCTGGCTCTGAGAATGTCACAAACCCACTGTCCAATCACAAAGTAACAAGGTATGGGTGTTCCTGAAAAACAAGCCTTCCACCACAGGCTCCCTGTGACCACATTCAGCTTATTTGGGGGAAGAGTATATTTTCAAATCAGGGAAGGTTCTCAGAGTCACTTAAGGCTACCAAGGGGCATATGATCAGGGAAGATCTTCAGATTCCCATTCCCATTACAGCATCTCCATCTGTATTGGGAATGAGAAGGGAGGGCAAAGAAGCATTTTTAAAGTGCCTACTATGTGTCAGGTACTATGCTAAGACCTCCCCTTTTTTTTACAAATATATTATCAAATCCTCACAATAATCCTGGGAGGTTAGTGCTGTGATTATTCTTTTACAGTTGATGAAAGTGAGACAAACAAGTTGAATGACTTGCTCAGGGTCACATAACTAATAAGTGTCTGAGGCTACATTTGGACCCCGGCACTTCCTGATCCCAGACCCAGCACACTATCAACTATGCCACATGCTGACTCCATAGAACTATATGGTTATCTATATCTATAGCTATGTCTGCATCATCTGCATCTAAAAATCATATATAATGCACATACATTGATATCTATATCTTTCTACATGTTTATTGAATGATTGACATGCTTTTGAATTATTGGATGAGTTTCACCATTGTCTCTATGTTAGATCTACTGGACAGCAAACAAATAACTAAACTATTCCATTCACCTTTTCCCTTTTAATTTATCATCTTTCCAGTTCTGTAGCAAGACAGATAAGGAATGATAATGGAACTATCAGAATAGTTCCTCCATCTCCTAAGCATTGCAGATAGAACTCAAAGGCACAACTATCACCATGAACAGTGGGATCAGCACACAGTAGGTTCTCATTACATGTTGGCAAACTATTACAATCCCCACAGAAAGCATGAAAATCAATCCAGGATTACCCCCTCCCCCAACTTCATTGTCAAATAACTTCAGGAAGTTATTTTCAGGAACTACCAGGAAGACTTATCTCTTAAATATTCAGGACTCATAATTGTATTAATTTAGAAAGTAGATTCCTTGACTCTGACACTCTTTCTAGCTATAGAGTTACTTCTAAATGTTACTTCTTCAGCAGAATGGTTCATGACATAGCTTTCTACTAATTCTCCACTCTCACATTATTATGGATTAACTTTCTTTCACATAAGAGAAGGGGATACTGCAGTTCTTCATGTAGTTATTAACAGCATTCATTTGTCAACTGTGGCTAATGTTTTCTTCTGCTTCCATTTTTCAATGTTACATCCTAAGTTTCAATAGATCTATCTTTGGTCCTTTATTTTTATTTCTCTAAGTCATTTGTTCCTCTCCATAGCAATTGCAGTATTTTTTCCTTCTCTTTTAACAGCCCCCTATTCCTTTAAAATGCTGTTCTACATTATCTAAAATCTCCTAAAAATATTGTTCCAAGAAGGGAGTTGGGAGCAAGACTGTCCCCCTTTTCTGAAGATCAGCACATGGCATAGTTGATAGTGTGCTGGGTCTGGGATCAGGAAGTGCCAGGGCCTTTTAAGGATCAGGGAAGATCTTCAAATTCCAATTCCCATTACATTAGAAAAAAAATAAAAGAAGGCTCCCCAAAGCCTCAAGAATCAAAGCGTGTTTTATTTAATGCAAAACAATTATGTAGCATTTATTGTGAAATATTTTATACTTCAAATACTGGCTGGAAAGTATGAGCATTGTTATGCTATAGGCCTTAAAAATAAAATATATTGGTGTGTTGATATATTGTTGTTGTGTTAGTATCATTGCTAAGCATTTCATAGGCATTGAGGAATTGAAATTGCAGCAAAGCCTAGGGCACATAAACTGACTTCATTTGGTTGTCATAGTTGGATGTGTTCACCCATTTGTTATGGTGTACCTTGTCTCTAAAAAAAAAATCTACCATCATATTTTAACAGCAGGTTTGTAAAAGGTATGTTTATAGCAATAACCACACTGTCTTCTTCTTGTCATCTGGCAGTGGTTAGATATCAGGTGACAGTATTCTCAAGCAATTTTTTCCACTTGAAGAGTTCAGTTCAAGTCAGTATCTGCATCTTTGGAAACAATGGAGACACAGGAGATCGGGCTCTGCTTCTCCCTATTGAGGATTCACTTCAGCAGAAAGATGACAAAGAGGTATTTTACATTTTATCCTTACTAAAAAGTATTCTTGAAGAGCTCTTTCTTTTTCTCATTTGAAAAAAAGCTTCCCAATTTTAACTTTTGTTAGTTGATCACTTGTGATTTTTGTGTATGTGTCTAGTCTTTTGCCCTGGAGGCTGTTGATCTGGGAAAACTACAATATGTCAACCTCTCCATCAGCAGTTTAACAAGTAAGTTTGGGTTTTGCCCTTCTCACAGGGGCCATCAAAGTAGGAGACTAGAAATTCCAATATATTTTTGAATGCTTCATGAGGAGTGAAAGAAAACTCCATTTAGACCTACTTTTCAGGGCACAAGGTTCTCCCTTTACTTAGAGGAGGCAATTGTCCAGTACACAGGAAATGATTCTAGCATACAATTCCTATAATTACTTGGCCCCAAAGATGTACACTCAGTCCAAACAATGGTTAGTCAAGGAAGGGTATCTTTCTACCAAGTGGCTTGACTTCTATGGGGGGGAAAGTATATTAAAGTTAAGATGGCTATGTCTTACAATTATTTGACAATTTCAAAACAAGAGCAGAGAGGCCTCCACCATATGCTGGTTATTCTTCTTTATCATTTGAAAGTGGTCCTTGTAGAGGGTAGAATTTTGAAGAGTAGTTGGGTCTATAACATCCAATTTCCTCTTCAGAACTAAAGAGTGCATAGCTAGCAAACTTTTTGAGCATGAAGAGTGTGTTTTTGGAATGCCTAAAGATGGCCAGCTACTGGCTAACTGTAGGAAGTGTAACCTTGTCCCCCTCCTCCTAGAAGATAATAATGAAAATGAAAGCTAGGCGACTAGGTACGTCTCATTTTAATAATGTTTCCAGTTAGTATATAGAATTAAGTTGTTAGCTAGGTTGAAATCAAAGTTATGAGTCCTTAAATGTGTCCATTAAAACTAGAAGTGTTATCATGACATTATTATAATTTTTTAATTAAAATTGCACATTGAGATTTATAGAAAAAAAACCTAGTCTATGTTGAGGGAGCCATAAGGTTGCCGAGATTACTGACAACCAATTCCTTGTGTTGCATTTTGATTACCTGAGAACACTACATGACAAATCAAATTCAGAGGATCTAGGATATACTGTTGAAGTGTATTTTGTGTTTTTTTTCTCTTTGTAGGATGTGAGTTAGATGTGAAAACATTGCATCTGATGGAGGCATTAAAAAGAGAGCCCATTTATGTATTTGAAGTGAATCAGTAAGTTTGACCCTTAACATTAACGGTGGAAAGATGATGATATAGAGTCCATCTGTTGTTTCCAGTATTGGGAAGAATGACATTTAGCAAATTTGTAAATTTCTTATTTTTTTTTCTCTACATGACAAGGAAACAAGCTGATATAAGCAAGGTCAGGCTGTCTCCATAAAGCAGACCAGACTGATTCCCATGCTGCAAGGCCATGAGGAAGAGTTAATGTGGGGGATGGGGCAGTGATAGACCACTTCTGCTATATCTCAACCTTCTGCAAAAGGGCAGAAAATGAAAGTTCCTGTAAAATCAATAAGGCAAATGGCTAATTGCTCTCAGGGGAACTCTGATTTTTGTCTTGGGGGCACAAGAGATAAATTTCAGGTGCTTTAGAAAGGAAAAAAAATCCCCCTTCCGTAGCCCATGATAGAACTATTCAGGGCCCGTTCTGGTTTTGTCATTTTGGCCTCAGTACTTAGCACAGCTCCTGAACATAGTGAATGCCTAATAAATGACTGCTGACTGATTGAGTGATGGATGCTATGACCTTAGCACAGAGCCTTGACTACAAAAAGGGCTAAGTACCTACAGCAAGAAAAATAGAATGAATGAATGAATTAAGCTAAAATGGTTTTTTAGCACCAGAGAAAGGCAGACTGGTATCTGTGGCAAGAGGAACTAAGTAGTTTGGCTATGCAGCTCAAAGACGGGGGAGGGGTTTTTGTTATTTTTTTTTCAGTTCCGTCTGTCTCATCTGACTGTGAGCTTCTTGAGAGCAGGGACTCTTTTTTGCTTCTCTTTGTAACCCTAGAATTTAGCACATAGGCCAGTATGCACACAGTAGCCCCTTAGTAAGTGCTTGTTGATTTAATTAGCAACCCTCCCCTAAGTGTGAACTTGACAGACTGAAGAATCAGCCTATGATTATTTCCATGTGGACCAAGTAGAGTTCTGGCTATATTGGATTAATATAGTGAAGAGGGGTTAGGAAAATCAATTTCCACCTTTAACTGACAATCAGCATCTTCCTGTGAACTAAGGGGAAATAACCAGAGGAATACAAAATACTGTCCATCAGGTTGTTTTGTGTCTTTATATGTGAGTGGGAACTTTTGACAAATCACCTCCCACCCTATCATTCCTCTCTTCTGGTAATACAAGGTCCCACACTCCTTTTTCATTCTTCCAGTTAGTTCCAGTAGGCTGAACTTTTTTCTACCCCACCATCAAGGAGAACATCAGCTCCCTGGGATACTTACTTAAGCAGCTACCAGCAGAGGAGGAATTTTGTGACTTTTTGGAAATAACTAAAAGAATCAATTGGATGTATGGGCACCACCATAAATGTTTGCAAAAGCTGCCATTTGTTCATGGTGACTGGCAGAGCTATCAATAAACAGAGTAAGGGTTTGTGGTGTGGTACTGAAGAAAAAAAGACAAAAGCAGACACACTAGAATAAGGATAAGCAAAGGAGATGTAGGCTAGAGTCCACAATATTCTGAGAGCACTGAGGGAGCAAATCTTAAAACACCTGCAAGGTAGAAGGATACGAAACATGTGGAAAATTCAAAATTGTTTTTACTTACAAAAAAAGTTGTCAATTCAAAAAATTAAGAATCACGAACCTTTATTGCTACCTTCTATTCCCCCAAATATCTTCATGAAAATAAATTGCACACATATAATTCAACAATTAAAAAATAATAAGTAGGGGTGGCTAGGTGGTGCAGTGAATAGAGCACTGGCCCTGGAGTCAGGAGGATCTGAGTTCAAATCCTGCCTCAGTCACTTAACACAAAAAACTAGCTGTGTAACCTTGGGGAAATCACTTAACCCCCATTGCCCTACCTTCCCTTCTCCAAAAAGCAATAATAATAATAACAACAACAACAACAATAATAATAAATAATCTAAAAAAGATTACATTTTAAAGTCACACGACTGATTCGAGGTTTCTGTATTCTTTGTTTTATAACTATTCATAACACATCAATAGAAGGAGTTAAGAGTAACTTTTGTTTCAGGGAGAAACTTGGGGTTATATAAAGCACTGCAAAATTCCCCAAGTGCAATCTAGAGCACTCTCTCATGTTTACTCTTAGTCAATTGTGGGCACAACTCATGGCCCCCCTGTAATTTTATATACATATGCATATATACATACACATACATATGTGCATACAAATGTATGTGTGTCTACACACATATACATACATAAACATATACACATAAGTATGTATATGTATATGTATATGTTTGATTGACTAGCCATCAAAATTCACATCATATTCTGAGCAATAAGCATTCTTCACCCATTTGTTATTTTTCCCCCTCATCTGAGAAGTTAGGTTGAACTTTTGAATGATTATCAATGTCATTTATGAGGCCTTGTGATAGTTTTGAGGCTTGATACAATCAACACAATATCATCTTTGAACAAGAATATCTATGATACTATTTATAGGGAATCCTTTTATGAAACAAAGAATATAGCAGCCCCCAAAAATTAAAATTTCAGGTCCCCTAAAGGACAATGGAGGGACAAACACAGGTATGAGTACAATGTAGTACGTTATAAGAAAAAAAAAAACTTTAGTGAAAAAATGGCCCAAGTGATTATCAAAGAAATATATGCTAAAAGAGGAAGTAAGGCAGTCACACAGCAAGAGTGAAGGAGAATTAATGGAGAGACCACATTCTCCATTGGTGTCTATGCAATGTTAAGGGATATAGAAGACAGACTCAGAAGAGATACTGGTGGAATTTCAGTAGACTACTTAAGGAAGGGTATGGAAAAAAGTAACATAGGATAAGAAGGTATGACTGGGTCAGAATCTGAACCACTCAAAGCAGGACTCACATCAGTAAAATCACAACTCCTAATAAACTTCAAGTATTGGGTTGTTTCAGTCATGTCCAACTCTGTGATCTCATTTGGGTTTTCTTGGCAAAGATACTGGAGTGGTTTTTTATTTCCTTCTCCAGTTCATTTTATAGATGGAGAAACTGAGGCAAACTGGATTAAGTGATTTGTTGAGAATAATTGATTTGCCTTGGAACTTACAGCTAGTATGCATCTGAGGTCAAATTTGAACCCAGCCTAACTGACTCTGAGTATGACACTCTATTCACTGTGCCACCTAGCTGCCCTACTTGAAGCAGTACAAAGCTAGGCATCACAAGATAAATGCAAAAACAATGCATAATACTACAATAACAACAATGATTGGTGACAGCTAGTATTAATTTAAGGTTTTTGAGAACTTTATAAGTATTATCTCAATTTATCCTAATCACTCGCTATTGAACAAGGAAACTGAGGCAGACAAAGCTTAACTGACTTGACTAGGCTTGGGTAGCTAGTGTTGTGCCGAAAGAAACAAGACAAGAGACCAGAGAGTAAAATTTGGAAGTGGACTTTATTTTCCTCGGGGCTGTCTGGGGTCAGCCCCAGATAGAACCATGCATCTGCACAGACAATGTGCCGGTTTTTAAAGGTACAGGGACGCCACATGGTCAACGGTTAGGTGTTATGCAAGCAGAAATTTGCAGAGGCCTAGAACAGTGATTGGTCAGTACACACAGTACCAAGTCTACCTGACCTGGAAGCCTGCCCACCTCTGTGAAGGTTAGCTGACTGGGTAAGGGCAGAAATCAGTGGAGGAGGGCACAGGGAAGAAAGGTGTCAAGCATGACAGTGAATTTACTATAGGCTAAAGTTCCTACTCAGGGATCCCTTGGGAGCGGGTGGAGCTGACCTGGCAGTCTGCTTACTTCCATGAGGGAGGGCTGAAGTTGGGGATGGGAATCCAGGCACAACACTGGTAGATGCCTGAGGCTTGATGTGAGTGTTGATCTTCCTTCAAGGTCTGGTGCTCTATGCACAGCACCACCTGGCTATCTATAAGAAAGTACCAAGAGTGAGAAAACTCAAAATGCACAAATTTTGGAGGTGAAGGCTAAATATAACAAAACAGGCTGGGGGTAGCCTAAAGATAAAGTTAAGCCCAATAAACAGTAGATGGTGTTGAAAAAGAGGATGGAGGTAGCATTAATGGGCAAATGAAGAGGTACAATAGTACAGTTGCTTCAGGATGAGGCGTATATAGGATAATAAATAATGGATGACAGAGGAAGGACTGCGCAAATCATCCTTTGCTTTTGATGAGTCACCATAAAATGTTGAGGTATAGGGTTAGGGGTGCTTGAGACCTCAAAATACCAACACCCTAGGTCCTGCTGAATGAATTCAACTCAGCTCTTCTCTCAGCCAAAGAAAAGCAAAGTTATTAAAGATTCACCATATTGGGTAGACTCTTAAGGAGCCTCGGTATCTGTGATACTCATATTGAACAAGCAGGCCAGAATCATCTGACAGAGTGAGTCTGTGCTAGATCATTCTCCAGCCTTCTCTCTCATGGAGGTGAGATGGGGTCTTATATAGAGAAAGGTTGTGTGACGAATCTAGGGGTAGTCTAGAGGAGGAGTTTGGGGAGGGTCTTCAAGAGGAGTCAATGAGGTCAGACACCAGTAATGAGAGATTAAAGTTGGGAAGTAGCCAGAGGCTAACTAACTGAAAATTTCTACACTGAGGGATAGAAGGGTATGGAATATGATATTCCAGAGGGCAAAAGAGCTGGGAATGAACCCAAGGGTCACCTACCCAGCAAAAGTGAGTATTTTGTTTCAGGGGAAAATATGGTCATTCAGTGGAATAGAGGACTTTCAAGCATTCTTGAGGAAAAAACCAGAGTTGAATAGAAAATTTGACATTCAGACACAAGAAGCAAGAGATGCTTGAGAAGGTAATCAAGGAAAAGAAATCAAAAGGAACTTGTCAAAGTTGGACTATTTACAGTCCTACATGGAAAAACAGTAACTGTGTTTAATGAAACCTTTCTCATTATGAAAATAATTGAAGAAGGGTACATGGCATATGTTCACAGGTATACATGGATAGAGGGCACAGGTTGAATTCGATGGGAAGGGATGATTATTATTTTTTTTTTGGAGGGCAATTGGGGTTGGGTGACTTTCCCAGGTTCACGTGGCTGGGTTTTTGTTTGTGTGATGGGTGTCTGGGGCCGGATCTGAGCTCGGATCCTTCTGGCTCCGGGGCTGGCTCTCTGCTCGCTGCGCCACCTAGCCGCCCCAAGGAAGGGATGATTCTTAAGGGGTGAAGTCAAGAGGTGAGAGAGGAAAGTGGCAAGAGGAGATGGAGAGAGACAGGGTAGGGCAAACTATCTCATGTAGAAGAGGCAAGGGAAGTAGTTGCAGGGGAGGGGAAGAACAGGAAGGCAAAAAGGCAAAAGCATATTCTCATTGAAGTTGGCTCAAGGAGAGAATCACATACATACTAAATGGAATATCTTACCTTCACTCACTCTCCTGAGTAGGGGAAAGGGAGATGAGAAGGGGGATGATGGAGGGGAGGGCATTCTGGGGGGAGGGGAGGTTGGAAGTACCCACTATCAAAGAGGGACAGGATCAAAGTAGGGAATGGACAAGGTGGGAGGTGAGATGGGTGGGAGGGAAATATAAGCAGTCTTTTACAATATATCTACTATGGTAATGTTTTGCATAGATATACATGTACAACACATACTGAATTGCTTATCTACTCAGAGGGAGTGGGTGACAAGGGAGAAGGGGAATGGATCTGAAAATCAAAGTTTTAAAATTAAATGTTTCATAAGATGTCCAGGCAGTGGGGCTCAGAGATTCACCTTGCCTTAATGGCAAAGTCGAAGGGGGTATGGGAGAAGATATGGGAGAGAGCAGATTGGATGAGGGGATATCTAGTGGGACTGCTATTCTGGGGTGGTGGGTAGGGAAAAAATGGGGGAAAATGTAACTCATAATCTGGTGGAAATGAATGACGTAAACCAGAAGTTAATAAAGCATTTGTTTAATCAAAAAAAAAAAAAAGAAAAAACAAACAAAACAAAGCTAGATGATCCCTGTTCTTGAGGAGCTCGCACTCTGTTTGGGGAATATATAAA
>WOXC01004063.1:0-141602 GCA_011680675.1 Gymnobelideus leadbeateri
TGGTGTAATGGTTAGCACTCTGGACTTTGAATCCAGCGATCTGAGTTCAAATCTCGGTGGGACCTCCTTTTTTGGGGGGGTTCCCGGAGTTGTGTGGGCCTAAAGTCAAGGAGAAGTGACCTGAAGTCTCTTTCCCCAGGGAACCTGACTCTCCCAGCTGCTAGACGGGAGCATAAGGTTGTAGTGAGGATCAAATGAGCCGATGTGAAGGTCGTAAAGAGCCTTGCGAATCTTCAGGCGCTACATACTTGTGTCCGTCCATCCGCTGGCCTGGCCTGTCCATCTGTCCGTCCGTCCTCCCGCCCGTTGCTTTGTTCGTCCTTCCCACAGAGTGGGATTTGTGCTGAGGGGTCGGAGCGGGAAGGATGTGTGGACTCTTCCTCGAAAGATCTTTCCCCTTCTGCTGCTTTTCCTTTCTCTCCAGAAGAACCTCGGTTTTCCTTGAGCCGAGGGAGGCGAGTCGGGGGGAGGGGAGGCGAAGGAGGGGAAAGGAAGGGGGTGCAGGAGGAGAGGGGGGGAAGGGGGATTAAAGAAGGTGTGGGGTGGGGCGGAAAGAGGGAGTGGGGTGGGGAGACGGGCTCGTTTCCTGCAAGGATCCATCTGTCAGCAGAGGGTCAGGCGTACCACTTCGTTGTCGGTGGGTTTCTTTGAGAGCGAAAAGGTGTGGGGAAGGACCCTAGGAAGGGGACGGAGCGGGAGAGGAGAGGCGAATTGTTTAGGCTCTCAGGCTGTGGCTGACTATGGACTTGGAAACTTGTTGGGGAGAAGGACTTGGAAACTTGTTGGGGAGAAGGAAGGGCAGCCAATGAACGAGTAACCAATGGAAATGTTGGGTTTCTGGTAGCGTCGGATAAAACTTGGACGGGAGGGTAGGCCATGTCGGTTCCATGGTGTAATGGTTAGCACTCTGGACTCTGAATCCAGCGATCCGAGTTCAAATCTCGGTGGAACCTTGACGTGCAGTTAACTTTTACCGGTGACTCTGAAACTTTTGAACCAATCCGCAGGGCCGGCACCTCTTTCTCTTAGTGGACCTGAGGATAGATAGATAGCTCGACCCTGCTTGCTTACTTGCCTACCTGCCTGTCTACCTTCTTTGCTTCCTCCCTACCACCTTCCTTCCCTACCACCCCCAAATCCCTCGCCTCAATACGCCCCCCCCCCTCCAAATGCAGTTTTCCCGGGACAGTCTAATAGTGACTTGCATGAATTCACACAATTACAAAACGTCAAAGACCTGATTCAAATGGCCCAAGTCCTGGGTTCATTTCAGCACACCACCCTGTCACCTCGGTATTCGTTGGAGTCTAGTGAGTGTTCTGGGCCAGAAAGGAGCTCTAGCTGCTGTACTGTGCAGTGGTTAGTTCCCATCTGGAGTGTTGTGTCTCATCTCGGTGCCATATTTTAGAAGGGACCAGAGGGTGTGCAGAGGAGGCAATCAGGCTGGCGAGGGGACTGGCAGCCGTGCTACTGCTGGGTCAGTTGAAGGGATGTGGGGGAAGGCTTAACATGGAGAAGAGGAGATTTAGAGTAGGTGTATTATGGCTATAGACATGTTTGCCTGGGTCTCGATAATCAGATTTGAAATGAAATTTTTACAAGTGGAGAGAGTAGAAAATTCTACTTCTGTACATCACCTGGATGCCAAGGAGAACAGCAGCTGGAAGAATAGTAGAATAGCAGTTGGCACGTCCTATAATCAACAGGAGATAAATCCAAGCAAGGATCCATCCAACAAAAGCCACGACCTCAGATGTCTATATAGAAATGGAGAAAGTACAGATAATGAAGAGAAAGAACAAAACTGACTTCTTGGAGCAACCCTAGCCATCAGGACTGACCCGACAAAGACGCCTTCGTGAAACCCCAAGGAAACCTGTGATGAGGCAAATCGTTTTAGAATGTAAAGCAGAGACGTGGCAGTTTGGCAATGCAACAGGGAAATCCCCAAAATATCATGGATGACATCGTTGGCATTTCCCCTGTTGCTAGATGCTTTTCCGCTATAAAATTACAAAAATGTAAATCTCTGCCGTGTAGAATTGGAGCAGTGCTCAGAGCAAATACGACCGATTGCCCTTGGAACAAGTAAAATCTTTTGGCTTCTGTGACTGAGACTTCGTGCCTGGTATTTGACGATAACAAGAAAGGTGAAGCAGAGGTAATCCTCTGGATTCCTTTTCTCCTTCTTTCTTTTTGTCCTTCCTTTCTCTCGTTCTTCCTTGCTTTCTTTTTTCCTCCCTCCCTCCTTCCTTCCCTCCTTCCCTCCCCATTTCCCTCCTTTCCTCCCTCCTTTCCTTCCTTCCTTCCTTCCTTCCTTCCTTCCTTCCTTCCTTCCTTCCTTCCTTCCTTCTTTCCTTCCTTCCTTCCTTCCTTCCCTTGTGTTCTAGGTGTCTCCTAATGTGTGTCCCTGCTGAAGTCTTCTCCCTTTCCTTTTTGCTCCCTGTTTCTGAAGGGCTTCCCCAAGTTCCTGCTCCTACCTCTCATCGAGTTCCTCTTCTACGCAGCCGGTCTTGGATTGCCTTTCATCCCTGGTCCCTGCCCCCCTCCTCGCCCCCGACATGTGGACCGCAGCCCCACCCGGCACCCACTCCCCCACATCAAGTGCCATCGACCAAATAATCCTGAGTCGGCGTTTTGATCATCCTGTCCCTTAGGACTGTTTTCCTTTGCAGTGCCAGAGAATGGGGAATGCTGTTTGGGAGAGCGGGGCAGTGTATTCCGACACACCCGCTGTGAATCACTGAAAATACAAGAATTCGCCAAGACCCGGAAACCATTACGGCGTGATTGTGCGGAGTTGTGTGTGGTTGCAGCTATTACCTGTGTATCAGTGTGGAGATGGCTATAGAGCGGGACGAGGTGGCCGAGTGGTTAAGGCGATGGACTGCTAATCCATTGTGCTCTGCACGCGTGGGTTCGAATCCCATCCTCGTCGATTCCTCTTGCTTACGTGGATCGTGGCTTTTGAATTCCTCCTAACCTGGGGAAATCTCTCCAACCCTTCCCCTTCTTGAGGACATCCATCCTTTGGTGCGTTTGTTAACCTAAACCTGGAGAGATCCCTAGTGTGCCATCCCACCGGAGATGGCCCATCTTTAATAGGGTGGTTTTCTTTTTTTGTTTGTTTGTTTTTTATTGTGGGTTATGCTACAAAATTTCTGACTCGCATCCCTCCACCACCTGCCCCGCCCCCTGGCGTTCTGCCAGAGAGTTCAACGCTGGCAGACGCTTCCTGGGATAATTCCGGACACCGGAGGAGTCCAGAGATCCAGAGGCATCCCCTTTCCCCCACCACCCAGTACTTTCCACTCTCACCCTCCCCCCTTCCCCTCCCCCCCCACTCCTCCGCAAATCGTGGGCACAAACATAAAGGACAAACAAGGAAGCCGCCAGGGTGCTAGGCGCTTCGAGTAAGGTGCGTTCCCTGCCCACGTGGACTGCCTCCCCAACGGGAACTCCCTGCGCTCCAGCCAGACCATTCTCTTCAAGGTTCCCAGAACCTCGCCTCGCCTCGCCTCGCCTCGCCTCGCCTCGCCTCGCCTCGCCTCGCCTCGCCTCGCCTTGGTTCAAAATCTATCTATTCTCGCGTTCGAGATTAGCCCAAGCCCTCTGCACGTAGCCGCCCGTGTGTATGAAATGCTAGTATGTTAGAAGAGCTTGAAGGGACCCCTAGGATCCCTCCATTTCGATCACGTCCATGCAGTCCCCATTTTAGAGATGGGTGGGTAAACTGAGACCCGGAGAGGCGAAGGGAGTTGTTGCTGCGATTCGTGTTGTCTTCCTCCCATTTGGTCTCGGGAGGTCTCAGGTAACCCAGCTCAGGGAGGGGATGGTCTGGGAGTGGAATCTCACCAAGTGCTTAGGCACGAAATGGTAAGTGGCTGAATGGCTGGGGCTCTCGGTGTCAGCTAATCCCAGAGTCGAAACTGTGGTTGTTCGAGAGCCTCGGTTGCTGTGCCACAGACTCCCCTAGAGGTGCCACCATGGGAGGATGGGTTGGCTGTAGGGTCGGGGTGGGAGTGGGCGTTGCCGCGTTTCCGGAGAGGAGGCCTCTGGGTCAGTGTTGAGAGAGGCAAGAAGCTGAGCGGGCTGGCTCCGGGATAGTGAGTTGTTTGACGCCTCTCTAGTGGAAGTGCAGATACTCTACCGTGACAGGTAGTCGTGGCCGAGTGGTTAAGGCGATGGACTAGAAATCCATTGGGGTTTCCCCGCGTAGGTTCGAATCCTACCGACTACGGAGTTGTGCTGTCTTTTCCAGAGAGCCCGCATCAAACGTGCTTCAGTCTCAGTCAGGTGAAATGAGATGAGCGATAGTTTGGTCACCCCGGTTATGGTTATATTACCCTGTGACTGACTCTTTGGAGTAGGAGCTTCAAAAGCCTTCGAGGCTTTTTCTCCTATCCCATTTTGATTACGGCTCACTTTCTTGCTTTAAGCAGACCTGCAAAGAGGGTGCACTCCAACAACCAAGGGCTAGAATGGGAAATCCTTCACTAAGCACCGGGAAGGCTGGAATATTGTGATCTATTGGATCTTTCTCCATCGTCCCCGGAGCCTTGGGTCTTCCTCGACACAGTAACTATTTAATAAATGATTGCCCAACGAAAGGAAGAATGAATTGATCGATTTCCCAGATGTGCAGAGGAGAATTACAGGCACTGGGAAAACACACACACAGACACACGGACACACAGACAGACAGACAGACAGACAGAGAAATAGGAACGAAGGAAAGCCCTGCAAAGCACCTTTGCAGACCACGGGGGAGGTCGGTCGGTGGGTCGTTGGATGAGGCACCTCCTCCAACAAGCCCTAACTACCTCCCAGAATGTGGGGCGCACAGCTGAAACCGAATGCTGCAGAATACGTGCCCGACTGCGAGTCTCAAGATTTCAGGTCGGACGCTTCCGTGGCAGACGGGAAGAGTTGCCCTTCTGGGCCTCACTTCGTGGTTAATTCCCTCGGTCTTCGCCTTTTAGGGTTTCAGACCTATTCCGCACCGAAGTGAGGAGGAGAACGAGTCGATTCAGGGGACGAGAAAAGGAAGCCTGTGCCTGGAACCTCCCTATCTCTTCGGTTTCCGCAGCTCCGTTTTTCCCCCCGGAGTCGAGCAGGGGCTCCCCGGGCATTCCCAGCTCTGCGGTGCCCTTCCGTCTCCTTCTCTAAGCCTGACCCTGGCCTTTACCCCTCTAAGCAAGGCAATACTCTTACTCGCCTGGGAGTTCCGCAGTGAATTGTTCGTTTGCCGTGTGGAGCGTCCAAACTGAGGAGAGAAAAACATGGAAAACACAGCGTGAGAAAAATAGAGCCGCGCACTTCTGATGGGTCAGACTCTCGGCTTGTTCTTCCACCCCTTTCTGCTAATAGGAAATATCTCGCGTCCTCTTTGTGCTTCCTCCCACTGCAGTGTGTCTTCCTCACAGAAGGAGGACGCGGAGCGAGGTACGGATCGCAGCCATCCCAGATCTTCTGGTGTGTGTTTTTTGTCGTTTCCATTGGTAAGGGCCATGACCATGTTGTGGCACCAAGTGACAGTTTGTGTAAGCAGAGTGGTGCGTTATTCTGTCTGAGGGGTGTCCAGAGTAGCAGAGGAGACTGGCTGTGTTCCTCAGCCTGTTGGATGTGTGGTTTGAGAAGCTGTCGACGTTCTCTTGTATGTTTCTCTCCCCTCTGTTTCTTTCTCTCTCCCAAGAGCACAGGCTGTATTGTTGTATGGGGAAGAGAAAGGAAAAGAAAAGAGCAAATTGACCCCGACGTGATTTGAACACGCAACCTTCTGATCTGGAGTCAGACGCGCTACCGTTGCGCCACGAGGTCCCGAAGGACAAGTCACCTCTCTTCCTCTTAAGGATTTCGACGGCAAAAACGCATTTCTTCAACCTGTTCAATTTGTCTGTCCGGCTCTTTATTCGCTCCATCACTAAGCACTTAGTAAGAGCCTATTCTGCGCCAGGCTTTGAATTGGCTGCGGTGGATGTCGGGACCAAAGGGTCTCGGCCCCTGTCCTCGAGGAGCTTACGGTCTGACGGAGAGCATATGTTCACCTCGTCATCTGTTTAGCTACGGGGCTCTTTATTCATTCCATTCCCTTCAACCAAAGTGTACGAAACGCCTGCCCACTCGGGGCCAGGTTCTCAGCTAGCCGAAGAGGAGGAAGCAAACGATAAGCTGAAGTCCCGAGGTGGGCACGTCGCACACCCTCTAGAGCTCCGTCTCCTTTGCCACGGACCACAGCTACAACCCCCGCCCCCTACCCCCCTCCGGCTAGCCTAACTCCAGGAAGACACACGCCCCCAGGTTAAGGTGAAAATTCCTCAGCCTGGCGTCTGGAGCTTACCTTTCCAGCATCATTTCCCTTCTCCATGGCACTCTGCCCACCGGCCAAACTCACCCAAGCCCGGGAGCTGGAGGTGCTATCTCCCGCCTTCGGGCAGCCAACAACCCTCAAATGCACTTTTCTCATTCCGCCTTTTCCGAATGGGACCTTTGGCTCCCAGAATCTCTTCTCTTCCGCAGGAAGAACGCCGCTAACTTGCAGGCAAAAGACAGTTCCTCCCTTGTCCTCAGATCCCTCACCTTCGAACACAGCGCCTTCCATTAACGGTAGGAGCTCAGGAAAAGTTTGAGGGATTGAATGTGTTGACATTGTCATGACTTAGACATTTCTCTCCTATACCTTTGAATTGGGCTCGTTCGAGCTCTTCTCTTTTTTCTGGTATGATTTCAAAGGAAACGAGGTGTATGTTTGTAGCGCGGCGGGCGGGGAGATGGCGGGGGCAGGGGGGAGTGGAAGGAGGGAGGGGTTGAAAGGGAAAAAGAAGAGGAAGAGAGAATCGGGAATTTTGGGCAAAGAAACGATTTAAGACAGCGCCCGGAAAAAAAAAAAAAAAGAAACAAAACAAAACTCTCTTTCTTCCCTGGGTGGGAACAAACTTTCCCCCAATCTCATCACGAAGCCACTTCACATAGAAATGCTTAGCGCTCCTGCATTTGTTACCAGCCCACCAGCCTTAGTCACCTTTAGCAGTCTGGTGAAGTCTAGAGACACTTTTTCAGAGTTATATTTTTTAAATGCATAAAATAAAATAACTATTATTATCAAGGAAACTAAATTGAAATATTTTCCTCGAAATATGCTTTTTTTTTTAAGTTCGCAAATTTATTGGATTCTGATTCAAGCTGAATAAATATTCCGACAATGTTCTAGTTGAAATGAATCTTGGAGGCAGTTATTTTGTACAGACGAGGAAAGAGAAAGTTCTGCCCAAGCAGGCTTCGTAGGAAAGTACATAAAAAGCACATCTAAGGAAAGCAATTTGACCAAAAGTAGGCACATTCTGAGCAGAGATGATACTGACGCGGTTTGGACTTGCAGGGACCCCAAAATACAGAGGTTGAGGGCTGAGTTGTCTGGAAAGAGTTCGAGGACTCATGCAGTCTTCCAGCCAAGCGGCAAAAAGTTTAGTATAATTCTAATAGAGGCGGGCAGAACTCCTTTTAGGAACTCTTACATAGAAAAAAGTACAGGGAATAGTGTGCCAAGCATGCTAATTAAGTGGTAAAAATAGTTTCTTTTTTTCCCTTTTATTTTTTCTCTTTTTTTATTTTTTATTTTACATCGTTCATTTCCACAAGATTTTGAGTTACAAATTTTCTCCCCATTTTCCCCCGACCCACCACCCCAGAAACAGCGATCCCACTGAATATCCCCTCCCCCAATCCGCTCTTTCCCATATCTTCTCCCATTCCCTTCCGACTTTCCAGTAGGGCACAGTGGATCTCTATGCCCCAGTGCCTGTATATCTTATTTCCCAGTTACATGTAGAATAATAATAATTTTACATATATATATATGTATATATATTTAAACATTTGATTTTAAAACTTTGAATTCCAGATTCTTTCCCTTCCTCCCTCGTCATCCACCCTTACTGGGAAGATAAGCAATTCAATATAGGTTGTACATGTGTAGATATGCAAAACATTTCCATAGTGGATATATTGTGAAAGACTGACTATATTTCCCTCCATCCTATCCCACCTCCCACTTGTTCTATTCTCTACTTTGATCCTGTCCCTTTTCAAAAGTGAGTGCTCCCAACTTCCCTCCCCCTCCCCCAGCCTACCCTCCCTTCTGTCGTCCCCCCATCTCATCCTCTTCCCCCCCTACTCTCCTGTAGGGTGAGATACCCTATTTAGTGTGTATGTCATTCCCTCCCTAAGCCAAATTCAATGAGAAAAAGGTTGACTCATTCCCTTTTGCCTTCCTGTTCTTCCCCTCCATTATAACAGTTTTCCCTTGCCTCTTCTATATGAGATAATTTACCCCATTACCTCTCCCCATCTCCTCTCATTATATTCCTCTGTCCCCTCTTAATTTCACCTTTTAAGTATCATCCCTTCCTATTAAATTGGTCTTGTGCCCTCTGTCTATGTATACCTGTACACAAATATACACACATATGCATTCATACGCCCATGTACCTTCCTATTTAGACATATATATGTATACAAACATATATATATATACACGTATATATATATATATATATATATATATATATATATATATATATATATATATATATATAAACACATTTCTATTTCCTTCGACTATTCTCATACTGAGAAAAGTTTCGTAAGTTACAATTTTCGTTTTTCCATGTAGGAATGTACATAGTTCAACTTTGATAAGTTCCTTATGATTTCTTTTCCCTGTTTACCTTCTCATGCTTTTCTTGCTTCTTGTATCTGAATGCCAAATTTTCTATTCTACTCTGGTTTTTTCATCAAGAATGCTTGAAAGTCCTCAATTCCATTGAATGACCGCATTTTCCCCTGAAACATGATACTTAGTTTTGCTGGGTAGGTGATTCTTGGTTTTAATCCTAGCTCCTTTGACCTCCAGAGTATCATATTCCAAGCCCAATTCCCTCAGTGTAGAAGCTGCCAGATACTGTGTTATCCTGATTGTGTTTCCACAATATTCGAAGTGTTTCTTCCTGGCTGCTTGTAATATTTTCTCCTTGATCTGGGAATTCTGGAACCTGGTTATAATATTCCTAGGAGTTTTCTTTTTGGGATCTTTTTCAGGAGGTGATTGGTGGATTCTTTCAACCTCTATTTTGTCCTCTGGTTCTAAAACATCAGGACAATTTTCCTTGAGAATTTCTTGAAGGATGATTTCTAGGTTCTTTTTTTGATCATGGCTTTCAGGTTGGCCAATAATTTTAAGATTATCTCTCCTGGATCTATTTTCCAGGTCAGTGGTTCTTCCAACGAGATATTTCACATTGCCTTCTATCTTTTCACTTGTTTGGATCTGTTTAATAGTATCTTGATTTCTCATAAAGTCACTAGCTTCCATTTACTCCAGTCTAATTCTGAAGGAATGATTCTCTTCAGTGAGCCTTTGAGATTCTTTTTTTCCATCTGGCAAATTCGGCTTTTTAAGGCATTCTTCTCCTCATTGCTTTTTTTGAGCCTCTTTTGCCATTTGAGTTAGTGTATTGTTAAGGGTGTTATTTTCTTCAGTCAGGTTGTTGCCCCTCATTTCATAATTTTCTTGCATCATTCTCATTTCTCTTCCCAATTTTTCCTCCACTTCTTTTATTTGGTTTTCAAAATCCTTCTTAAGTTTCTCTATGGCCTGCAACCAGCTCACATTTTTCTTGGAAGCTTTTGGTGCAGGAGTTCTGACTTCTCTGTCTTCCTCGTATTCCATGCTTTGATCCTTTTTGTCCCCAAAATAGGAGTCTAATGCCGGATTGCTCTGCTTGCTTTGCTTCCTGTGCTTTTTCATGTTGCCAGTCAATTACTTGACTTTTGAGCTTTTTGCCACAGTAGGACTCTGCTTCCAGAGAGGAGAGCTTTGTCCCAAACTGCTGGGGTTTTCTCAGCTGCTGGAGTTATTACTTGGGTGCCCTCTCTGAAGCCTCCACAGGCTCTGGCAAACTGGTCATGCACCCCAGGACCTTCACCCCAGACAGTGATCCAGATCCAGGCAGGTTAAAGCATGCAAGATTGGTTGCTTGGTACAATCTGTAGGTCAGGAGCTGAAGCAGCCACGTGGGGGCAGCTGCACAGCCGACTCACCTCAGCTGCTTCTCCCTCCAGGGGGCAAAGTCCTGACTGCACTCCCGGACTCCAGGTTTCCAAAGTCCACACTGCACCGAACTCTCACTTTGTCCTTAGCATCTATGGGTTGATAATTCTGGAAACCACCATGGCTGCTGGTGATCTGAAGTCCCTCCAGGCTGGTGCCTGGCTGTGGCTGCCCTGAGGCTAAAACCTCTGGCTCACTCAGGGCTGGGCTTGGCTCTCAGAGTGCTGAGCTGGCCCCTTCCTGCCAGCCTGCTGGGTTTTCAGCGGGAGATTAGCTTCTCTCTGTCGTTTTGTGGGTTCCGTAGCTCCAAAGTTTGTTTAGAGTCATTTTTTACATAAATTGGAGGAGGTGCCAGCAGGAGCCCTGCAGAAGTCCTGTTTCTACTCCACCATCTTGACTCTGAGGGAAAATACCGTTTCTATACCTTAGGCACAGGTGTCATTCAATACTGACATGGGTGTGGGGGAAAAGGGGGGTGCAATGGTAATGTAATTTGAATTTGAAGATCCCTTTGTGTTGGCAAAGGTAGCAGGTACTTAGCACTTAGTAACTGATCGAGCCTCTGTTGGGGAAACAGAAGGTATGAACTCCTGTCTCCTGTTACTGATGTAACAGGAAGGGGTTGGCTGAAACAGGAAGCTAATGCTGTGTGTTTATAAGAAAAGCCCCAGAGAGGCACAGTCAGAATTTCTTGAGACCAGCATCTGGTGGCAGAGCATGGATAACTGAGCCAGAATTTCCTGAGAACTTGTAGTGGTGGAGCTTCTTCTGAACAGGATCCCAGAGCCCTGAGCCAGGAGCCAGGAGCCAGGAGCCAGGAGCCCAGGTGACTGAGGAAGCATGACTGGGATGCTCAGACTTTGTTTGTTTGTGGCTTGGTTGAGCCTTGAATTCCCTGGAGTAGAAATGGTGAAGGATCTGACATGGACCAGACCCTGTGAACTTCAATGTGGAGCAGAACCTACCCAGAGAGCTGGACAAGGAACTGGGAGCTGTCTGCCAGTGAACCGAGGTGACAGTCTGGTGAATCCAGGTAGAATCTGGGACCATGGAAGGGAATCCAGGGAATCTGAGTACCAGCCCCAAGTCAAGATGAAAAGACCTCTCCTTGGGTACTGAGTAATTATGGAATTATAGTTTACTAGTGACCTAAGGGGTGTAGGGTTTTGTGTATGATACTTAGTAATTGATTGCTGAATAAGTGACTGATTGAGTAAATCAAGACTTTGCCCCATGAGTGGAAGACTTTGCTGAATAAGTGACTGAGTTAACTTAAGAGTGCCCTATGTGTGAAAGACTTTGCCCCATGAGTGGAAGACTTTGACTATTGCACTTTGAGACTATATTGTGACCTTATTATATAGTGATTTTCTGTGATACTTTGACTATTGTACTTTGAGAAGTTGCAATATTGTGAATGGTGTACCTTGATTTTCTGTGAAAGTTTTGCTTTGATTTGTTATGGAATAGAGTGTTCACTCTACTGTGTAACCAGAACCTTAAAAGCTGTTTACAGGAGCATTCTTCTGGAAAGTTTCTGTGCATGGCATTACAAGGGGTTTCTAAGAGTCTGTAGGTCTGTTACAAGATAGCCTAGGGAGTTGACCTCTGTGTCTCCACGTCTGGATTGTACACGGCAACTATGGGAATCAGTACATGACAGTTCTGCTGGTAAGTCCTGTTCATAAAGGACAAATTCTACAGAGGTCAGCTTGTTCTTATAACAGGGAGCGATAGTCTGCCTCAATGGGGCCCCCTCTCGAGCTATTGCCAGAGATAGGGTCTTTGGGCTGGGGAGAGATATGGTCCAAGGGCTGGGGTCTTAGTGGTACCTTTTCTTTTCTCCTCCTTCTTCTATGGTTATCTTTTGACTTTACATCTCTCCTGTATTTTTCTCACTTCCCCTTCTAGGAAGCTATCCTTTATAACAAAGGATTTTTAAAAGAATAGTTTAAAAAAAGAGGAGAAAGAAATGTCGAAACAAAGAACAAAAAAAAAAGAAGGAAGACAAGAAGGGAAATTTCTGTAAATTCGATGGACAAGTTAAAAAAAAATCTATCTGAACTCATATTCAAAGTTCCACATCGGAACCCGTTATGTGAGAAAGCGATATGGTTTTGCTATGTGCCCCCTTTCTCAGGAATTATCTGATCTTGCGGATGCCTTTAAGGGGAAAGTGTCCGTGGTTCTGAAACAGATCGAGTGGGGCATGTGAAGAACAGAGTAGGACTTTTATCTGGAAGGTTTTCGGTTTCTCCAGAAGGTACCAGAGTTGTATTGGAACTGGCAGAGGGGATATGAGAGCAGTACAGTAAACTACAATTAGAGTGAAGTTTGGCCTGAGGCGCTGGTTTCAAAGGCTAGGGTGTGATAGGGTGAGTTCTGTTCAGTTTTGACCTAGACCTAACTATGAATCAGAAGAGAAGAGAAATCCCCAGTAGGAAAGGGGGACAATGAAACCTACTTCAGATCACCTGTTAAGAGGTGCTTTCCAGGTGAGCAGAGTGGCGCAGCGGAAGCGTGCTGGGCCCATAACCCAGAGGTCGATGGATCGAAACCATCCTCTGCTAAGACCTGACGTTTTAGGGGAAAAAAGTATCTAGCTGACACAGTTTCACGAAAACATTAGGAAAGAGAAAATTCTGCCCAAGCAGGCTTCCTAGGAAAGGACGTAAAAAGCACATCCAAGGAAAGCAATTTGACCAAAAGTAGCCACATGCTGAGCCATAGATGATACTGACGCGGTTTGGGCTTGCAGAGATCTCAAATTACCGAAGGTCAGGCCTGAGTTGTCTGCTTGAGTTCGAGGACTCAAGCAGTCTTCCAGTCAAAAGCAAAAAGTTTAGCATAACTCTAATAAAGGCGGGGCAGAACTTCTTTTAGGAACTCTTACATAGAAAAAGTACAGGGAATAGTGTGCCAAGCACGCCAATTAGGTGGTGAAAATACAATTTCTAAGGTATCTTAGGCACAGATGTCATTCAATACTGGCACCCGGGGGTGGGGGGGTGGGGCGTGAGGCAAGGGTGGTTTCTAAGAGTCTGTAGGTCTGTTACAAGATAGCCTAGGGAGTTGACCTCTGTGTCTCCACGTCTGGATTGTATACTGCAACTATGGGAATCAGTACATGACAGTTCTGCTGGTAAGTCCTGTTCATAAAGGACAAATTCTATAGAGGTCAGCTTGTTCTTATAACAGGGAGCGATAGTCTGCCTCAATGGGGCCCCCTCTCGAGCTATTGCCAGAGATAGGGTCTTTGGGCTGGGGAGAGATATGGTCCAAGGGCTGGGGTCTTAGTGTCTCATCAATTCTGTGGTACCTTTTCTTTTCTCCTCCTTCTTCTATGGTTATCTTTTGACTTTACATCACCTAGTATCTCCTGTATTTTTCTCACTTCCCCTTCTAGAGAGCTATCCTTTATAACAAAGGATTTTTAAAAGGATTGTTAAAAAAAAAAAAGAAAGAAACAAAGAAGAAGAAAAAAAGAAGACAGGAAGTAAAGAAAGACGGGAAATTTCTGTAAATTCGATGAACAAGTTAAAAAAAATCTATCTGAACTTATATTCAATGTTCCATATCGGAACCCGTTATGTGTAAAGAAGCAGTGAGAAAGTGTATTGTTTTGCTAAGTGTCCTTCACCCCCCCCCCCCTTCTCCGCCCCCCACCCCCCTCGGTCTTCTTAGGAATTATCTGATCTTGCGGATGCCTTTAAGGGGAAAGTATCCGTGGTGCTGAAACAGATCGAGTGGGGCATGTGAAAAACAGAGTAGGACTTTTATCTGGAAGGCTTTCGGTTTCTCCAGAAGGTACCAGAGTTGTATTGGAACTGGCAGAGGGAATGTGAGAGCAGTACAGTAAACTACAATTAGAGTGAAGTTTGGCCTGAGGCGCTGGTTTCAAAGGCTAGGGTGTGATAGGGTGAGTTCTGTTCAGTTTTGACCTAGACCTAACTATGAATCAGAAGAGAAGAGAAATCCCCAGTAGGAAAGGGGGACAATGAAACCTACTTCAGATCACCTGTTAAGAGGTGCTTTCCAGGTGAGCAGAGTGGCGCAGCGGAAGCGTGCTGGGCCCATAACCCAGAGGTCGATGGATCGAAACCATCCTCTGCTAAGACCCAACCTTTTAGGAAAAAAAGTATCTAGCTGACGCAGTTTCACGAAAACATTAGTTTAAATCTTTACTTTTGACAGCCATTGGCTGTGCACCATAGGTGTGTCCCCGAGCCTCTCTCTCAGCTTTAGTTTCTCCATCTATAAAATGAAAGAGTTGGACTCCGTGATCTCCAAAGTCACTTCCAGCTCTAAATCTACGATCCTATGGTCTGGAGGTTTCTCTAAGACAGCTCAGTGTACCCTCAACCTTTCCCTCCTGGAAATCCTTAATGTTAGCTCTCTAGTGTTATCTGAGCGGACCTTCTAGTTTTGCTTGAGAAGGGGACTCCAGGAAAAGTTTCGCCATCTCCCCCACTCAGAAATCCTACTCCTTAAGACTCCCAGAGAGGTGTAGGAGATATGTAAGACCTTTGGAGATAAGAGCTGGTAAGTTGGTAAGTCTCTGATATTTTCTGAGCCAACCCACTGCAGTATTGTAGGAGGGACCCTTTGGCTGCTGGCCTTCTGGAATCCTGTGGGAGCAATACTGCTCAAGTCCCTGAGGGTCATTACTTAGTGGGTCACAAGGCCAGAGTTCTGTGATGGGAACAGATTCTACAATCCTTGATTTGATTCACTTCAGGCATGCAGACAGAAGGATGCCAGTGATTCTGAGCCTTGTCAAGGTTTGATTGATCAGTTCAAGCTGCATTGTGAGTCTGACTCACAAGCTGGAAAAGGCAACTATGCAAAATCTAATCTATCAGTATATTCATTACAGGTATCATATTGATTGTTACAAAAAAAATCAGAATTCTCTCCACACCTGTATATAGCTTGCTTTCCCTTCACAAGCTCTAGCGAACATTTAGTACCTCTAGAATGAAATACAACATCCTCTATTTTGCATTTAAAATTCATAACTTCATAACCTGATCCTTTCTTGCCTTTCCTTTCGATTGCTCTAGGGTCCAGCCAACCACAGCGGTGTACTTGCAGTTCCTGAAACAGCACACTCCGTCTCCCACTTCTGAACCCTTGCATTACTCATCCCCTTTGCATGAAGTGTGCTGTCCCCATACCCTCCATTTTTTCCTAGCTTCCTTTGAGTATCCACTTAAAGCCTGCCATCTGTAGGCAGCCTTTCCTGGTCCCTACCAGCTGCTGATGTCTTCCTGCTTCAGATAATTTTTCATCTCTTTTGTATATCTCATATATTTACCTAGTTATATACATATAACTAGGCTGCAAGTTCCCCATCCATGGTTTAGAATGATCTTCCTTCTAATCTTGACCTCTTACAACCCTTGACTTTTTTCAAGACTAAACCCAAACATTGCCTTCTTCAGGAGTCCTTTCTTGCCTCCCTCCCCAATTGCTATTGCATTCTGGGATCTGGGCATGTGAGATGTCAGGACTCTGGGACACTGAAACATCTTGGCCTCAAGTACTTGATGGACTCCCAGAGCCTTATTCTTCTGACCTTTCAATACTCAAAAGATTGTAGTCTCCAGTCTTTTCCCTTAACAATACAAAGAAAAATAAAAAGAAAAGACAGAGGACCAGGATCCTTTTAATGCTATCCTTAGGAATTTTAGTGATGATACATATAAATGACTTCTGAGCATAATCACTTCCCCTGCCCCCCCCCCCATAAGAGGGAGACAGAGAAAAAGAGAGAGAGACACACACACACAGAGAAAGAGAGAGAGAGAGAGAGAGAGAGAGAGAGAGAGAGAGAGAGAGAGAGAGAGAGGACCAAGGACACAGGACCAAGGCCTATTTCATAGGTCCTCATGTTGGGCTCAATGGTGAAAGGCCAAGGCCTCTCCCTCCTGTAACATTGTCTCTCACTGAAGGAAGGATTCAAATAAATTCATGAACATCAAGCAGTCAAAGGAAAACAAAAAGTTGTGTGAACAAAGGCCTTTTTAAGATGCTCTTAATTCTGGTTGTGCAGCTAATTGTAAAAGTCTTGTCCTAACCACATGCCTAACGGTAAGAGACTATATATGTTCCAGAGCTATTCCCAAGCACGTTATACATGCTCTCTCTCTCTCTCTCTCTCTCTCTCTCTCTCTCTCTCTCTCTCTCTCTCTCTCTCTCTGTCTCTCTTTCTCTGTGTGTGTGTCTCTCTCTTTTTCTCTGTCTCCCTCTTATGGGGGGGGGGGGGCAGGGGAAGTGATTATGCTCAGAAGTCATTTATATGTATCATCACTAAAATTCCTAAGGATAGAATTAAAAGGATCCTGGGACTCTCTTTCTGTCTGGCTAGACTTTTCTTCTTTAGTTGCTGTGATCTCCGTGTGGATCACTTGGAGAAACAGAAGCCTAGAGCTCAACCTTTTGTTGCTTCCACAAAGATGTAGAAGATGGTGAGTTTGGAGGGAGAAGACAGGAAAAGAAGAGGAGAAGGAAGAAGAGGAAGAGGAACTAGGAAAGCTGACCCTAGTAGGCATGGCTGCTGAGAATTCTGTCCCTTCTCTTCTAGTCTAGAGAGGAAAATGAGGAGAAAACAGACCCATAACTGCAACTAGACTTCCACTGTCCTTCTTATTTAGCTTTTAAGTATTTTATGTTTTCCAAAGGTTATATTAATGTCTTTTACTTTTATATCAGTCATTTCCTGGGACATAGTCCCCTATTCCAGCATTTCTCAAACTGTGGGTCTCTACCCTGTGGAGTCACATAACTGAACATGGCAGTCATGAAAAATTTGGCAACAGTAATAAGTTTCTGAACATGCAACAACCAAAAATTAATTCAAAATCAAACAGGTAATGGATCTGAGGTGTTTCTGGCAGCACTTGCCCATGTTGCATCAAACAATTTCACTGCAGTCTTGCTTCTGAACATAGGACATGCATACTTTGAGCTTCGAATACCATCACGCCACAGAACAACAATGACCACTGCCAGACACATCTCGGCTCAGATTTGAGACTATTGTATGTTTTGAATTGCAATGTTTTTTTACTACACTTACAAAGTTTTCTGCTCTTAGAGAAATGTTACAGTTTAATTATGGAAAATAATGACTTTTTAATATTTTCCTACCATCATTCCTTAGCATGTAAGCATCAAATTAGTATACCTTTGGATTGGATTGTGTTAAAATGTTTGATTAAAATTTTTTTTTGTTATCCCCTTCTTTTACAGAAACATGTGTTTAATTGTAGAAAGTAAAGATAAAAGCCCTTTAATAATATTTCTCCACCATCACTGCTGTATATGTGAACATCATTTTTTAAAATTAAGCACAAAAATGTAATTTCAAACACTAAAGCCAATATTTATTTGCGAAATTATTAGCAATATTTATATTTTAGGACAAAAATATTTTTCAGTTATGGACGAGTGGCTAAATTTAGACGGGGGTGGTAAAAATACTGATGACAATGTGGCAGAGTCTTTACCACCAGGTTGTAGTACAAGTACAATTGACAAGAAAAAGAAAATACATCGAATCGTTTTTGCAATATGGATTTCCTTCTAATAATGATGATGGTGTGGGAAAACTTATTAGTTTAATTTATAATGAAATTTGGCTGAGGAGAGCATGAAACCAGCCAAACTAAAGTCACATCTTAATACCAAGCATGAAATGTATACTGCAATCAATCAAAGGAATATTTTGAATTTATTTTAAAATCTTCAAATAAAGAAAAAGAATGTTTTGAGAAATTTGTTACTGTCAACAAAAAATATTTACTTGCATCTTATGAAACTTCTTATTTAATTGCAAAAACTAAGAAGCCCTATTCCACTGGAGATCTTATGTTACCTGCTGCTATCAAAATGTCAGAAATAGTTCATGGGGAAAACTATGGGGATGAAATTCATAAAATTCCTTTATCAAAGGATACTGTTTCCAAAAGAATTTCTAAAATTAGTAATGACCAATTCCAGCAGCTTTTACCAGGCTGAAGAGAAACCCAAAGTTTTCAATTCAGTTAAATGAAACTACTGATATTTCTAACATGACACAGTTGTTACTATATGCAAGATATGTTTCTGAAGGAAGCATATAGTAGGAATTATTGTTTTGTCACCCTTTAGAAGGGTACACAAGAGGGCAAGATATATATCTTAAACTCAATGAATTTTTCACAAATGAAGGTTTACAGTGGGAAAAATTGCACTGGTGTCTGTATAGACAGTGCTGGAGCAATGATGGGTGAGAATGTTGGATTTGTAGCAAAAGTTTAAGCTAGTGGCAATGAACATATTGCTTTTACTCACTGAATGATCTATTGGGAGGCACTCATAGCCAAATATGTCTCTGTGTGTGTGTGTGTGTGTGTGTGCGTGTGTGTGTGTGCGTGTGTGTGTGTGTCTATACCACCAGAGTTAGACATTGTGCTTTGTGATACTTTCAAAATCATTAACTTCATTAAAAGCCATGTCCTTAACAGTCATTTGTTTTCAAATCCTTGGAAGGACATGGCCTCTTGATTACAAAAGCTTATTACTACACACAGAGGTAAAGTAGCTCTCAAGAGGGCAAAGTTTAAACAGATTATTGAAAGTGAAAGATGAGGCTGCTATATTTTTGACTGAGTAGAAATCCAATTTTGTTATTTTTTTTAATAATGACATGACTTTCAAAATTGTGTTATTTGTCAGATAACTTTTAAAAATTCAATCATTTAAACATGTGGCTTCAAGGAAAAAATGTAAATATTTATGTAAAAAGATAAACTTGAAAGTTTTACAAAAAATGTTAACATATGGAAGAAGAGGTTGGAAAATGGTTATTTAGCAATGTTTACTGCTATAGATGATTTTATAATTGAAAATAACCTTCCCAAAGATTTAATAGTGAGAGTTATAATTGATCCTCTCAAGTGCTTGGAGACAGTTTAGAAATGTTTCCCTTCAAATATTGATTCTAAAAAACTAATTTGGGCTCATTTACCATACTCAATGGAAATAAAAAGTCAATCATCTGCCATTATAAATTCAAAAATTTGTCAAATTATCAAGTAACACAGGTTTAAAACTTGAGCTTCCTAAAAAATCATTAAATTTATTTTGGCTTTGGATTAGGACAGAAATTCTAAGAATTTCTGAAATCACCCTAAACATACTTGTGCCATTTTGTACTACATATTTATGGTAAGATGCATTCCCAGCATTGATGATTACAAAATAAAAATTTCAATCAATTCTGAAAAACATGGATGATACTCTGTGTCTGAAAGTATCAAATATTCTGCCAAGATTTAATTCTTTAAGTGATAAGAAACAAGCACATCTATCTTATTAGTATGAAAATTTACTTTCATTTTTAATAAATGGTAAAATCATATGTATGCCAAAGAATTAAAAAAAATAAATCTATTTATGATTTATTCTCAGTAAATTTAATCTCAGTTTGATTTGTATACCTATTTTTTATACGTAGATACCCAGAGTTGGGTAAAAACTTCTCCAGTGAAAAGGGGTCACCAGTGGTAAAAGTTTAAGAAATGCATCCCTATCCCACTCTTAATCCCTGAGCCCTCCCATCTAGACAAGAAAAGTAATGAATAAAAACCAAGCAACAGAGCAACCCATGCTTCTCTGGTGAAAGGGAAGTGCATTTCCTTATCTTTTGCTGGGGGTCAAAATGGCTTAAGATTGAACAATATTATTCTTCATCTTAGCTCTTTTCATTTACATTATTATAATTAACACATGAAATATTTTCCTAGTTTTGTTCATTTCACTCTGTGTCAATTGATAAGTTTCTCTCTAAGTTCCTCTCAATTCCTCATACTTGTCATTCCTTATAGTTCAGTATAAGCCATTACATTTATAGATCATGCTTTGTTCAGCCTTTTCCTTTCAGCTTAGAAACCATTTTGCTTTTAGTTCTTTGCTGCCACAAAGAGTACTACAGAAATATTTTAGTATGTATGGCACCTATCTTCCTTTAAATTCCTTATGGTATCTGACCAGGATGGGATCTATAGTTCAAAGTGACTCAACAGTTTAAGGTTGGCTTGGGATTAGGACAGAAATTCCAAGAATTTCTGAAATCACCCTAAAGATACTTGTGCCATTTTGTACTACATATTTATGGTAAGCAGCATTCCCAGCACTGTTGGTATATAAATTTCTCTCAGTCTGGTTCCATACTGTCTCTCCAGTCTTCTTTCATATTACTCCTCTCCCAGAAATCCTTGCTTTACCCATACTGGCCTGCTATTTTCCACAAAACAATGCCCCACCTCCCATCTTTGTGTGCTTGTACTACCTACTTCTCTTTGCTCACACAGGTAGGGAACCTGTGGCCTTGGGGCCACATGTGACCATGTAGGTCCTCAAGTGTGGCCTTTGACAGAATCCAAACTTTACAGAACAAATCCTCTTATGGCCTTTGCTTTTGCACTGGTTGCCATTCATGGCTGGAATGCTTCCTTTGATCATTACTTTTAAAACCCTTGAGTTTGAAGCGGTGGAGCCAAGATGTCAGAGTAAAAGCAGGAATTTGCTTCAACTCATCCCCCAATTACCTCTAATACCTGTAAAAAATGACTCTAAACAAGTTTTAGAGCTACAGAACCCACAAAACGACCGTTTTAAATACATCTCCAGCTGAAGAGAGCCTGGCAAGCCTAAAGGAAGGGTCTATCCAGCTGAACTGTGAATGGAGTGGAGTCCCATATGGGCCACATTGGCACAGACTAGTGGCACAAAGCTCTGGCACAGACAGGGTTGGAGGCAGACCTCAGAGGCTGAATCACTGGCAGCTATGGCAATTTTCAGACTTCTCAACCCACAAATACCAAAGAGAAAGGACAAGGTCAGTGTAGAAACCCAATTGGACCTGGGTAAGAGAAGAGCTCTGTCTGGCTCCTGCTCCTGGGGCAGCAAAGGTGGTGGCAGCTGCAGTGGTGGCAGCAGGAGCAGCAACTGCTCCCAGAGCCCTACGTTCACAAATGTTGCAGGGACCAAGCAGCCCATCAGAGGTCAATTGCACGGATCTCTTTGCTGGTATTGAGGCAGGATTCTCTTGCTTTGTCCTGCTTGAATCTGTATCGAAGTCTTGGATGGCACTCCTGGGGTGAAGAGGAGTACAGGCATGGCACAGCATGTGGCAGTTGTGGAGAGGGAGTCCTCACAGCTCTGAGGTAGGTGCCTCGAAGTAGCTCTGACAACAACTGCACAAAATCCCAGAAAGTTGGGACACGGCATCCTCCAGTCTGGAAGCAGAGTTCTACCATAGCAAAGAGCTCAAAAGTCAAATAATTGGCTGGGGAAATGAACAGAGGAAAAGAAATCAGACTATAGAATCTTTCTTTGGTGACAAAGAAGACGAAAACTTACAACCAGAAGAAGACAATAAAGTCAAAACTCCTGCATCAAAAACTTCCAAGAAAAATATGAATTGGCCACAGGCCATGGAGGAACTCAAAAAGGATTTTGAAATTCAAGTAATAGAAGTAGAGGAAAAATTGGGAAGAGAAATGAAAATAATGCTAGAAATTAATGAAAAACAAGTCAACAACTTGCTAAAGGAACCCCCCCCCCCAAATACTGAAAAATATAACACCTTAAAGATAGACTTACTTCAAATAACAGAAGAGGTTTAAAAAGCCAATGAGGAGAAGAATGCCTTAAAAAGAAGAATTGGTCAAATGGAAAAGGGAATCTAAAAGCTCTCTGAAGAAAATAACTCCTTCAAAATTAGAATGGAGCAAATGGAAGATAATGACTTTATGAGGAAATCAAGATATTATAAAACAGAGCCAAAAGAATGAAAAAATAGAAAACAATGTAAAATATCTCCTTGGAAAAACAACTGACATGGAAAATAGATTCAGGAGAGATAATTTTAAAATAATTGGACTACCCAAAAGCCATGATAAAGAAAAAGATCCTAGTCATCATCTTTCAAGAAATTTTCAAGAAAAATTTCCCTGATATTCTAGAACCAGAAGGTAAAATAGAAATTGAAAGAATTCACCCATCACCTCTTCAAAAACATTCCAAAAAGAAAACTATAGTATAGCCGAATTCCAAAGTTCCCTAGTCAAAGAGAAAATATTACAAGCAGTCATGAAGAAACAATTGGAGTATTGTGGAAAAACAATCAGGACTGCACAAGATCTAGCAGCTTCTACATTAAGGGATCAAATGACTTGGAAAATGATATTCTGGAGGGCAAAGGAACTAGAAGAAAAACCAAGAATCACCTACCCAACAAAACTGAGTATAATACTTCAGGGGAAAATATGGATATTCAATGAAATAGAGGACTTTCAAGCATTCTTTATGAAAAGATCAGAGCTGAAGAGAAATTTTGACTTTCAAATACAAGAAACAAGAGAAGCATGAAAGGGTAAACAGAAAAGAAAAGTCATCAGGAACTTATTAAAGTTGAACTGTTTACATTCCTACACAGAAAGATGAAATTGGTAGTTCATGAGACTTTTCTCAATATTA
The DNA here is from genome assembly GCA_011680675.1 of Gymnobelideus leadbeateri. Classification (NCBI taxonomy): domain Eukaryota; kingdom Metazoa; phylum Chordata; class Mammalia; order Diprotodontia; family Petauridae; genus Gymnobelideus; species Gymnobelideus leadbeateri. The sequence goes on from WOXC01004063.1 coordinate 22,637, forward strand.
AGTATTAGGACAGGTTGAAGGGAATATACATACACACACATATATGCATGTGTATATATGTGTGTATGTATGTACATATATATGTGTATATGTGTGAATATGTATACATAGAAAGAAGGCACAAGGTGAGTTGAATATGAAGGGATAATATCTAAAAGATAAAATTAAGAGGTTAGAGAAGAATATATTGGGAGAAGGAGAAAGGGAGAAATAGAATAGGGTAAATTATCTCACATAAAAGAGGCAAGAGAAAGTTGTTACAATGGAGAGGAAGAGTAGGGGGGTGAAAGAGAATGAGTCAACCTTACTTTCACTGTATTTTTGGCTTAAGGAGGGAATGACATACACATCCCCTCTACTGAAGGAGAAATAAAGGCAAAATAAAAGATGAAAAATTATACAATGATATATAGTAAAGTGAAAGATCACATGTGCTACTGTAATACTTGTCCTCCAATAAGGGGGCCTGTAGTTTTACCTAAAAGAACTCCTTTCAGTTGTGAGATTATAGTAAATTATCTCTGTTTTGTGATTGTCTTTTATTCTGTGAGCCTAGTTTTGCCTCTATGAGTCATATGAAAATAAGTTTGCTAAGTGACTTCAATTACAGAAGTTTGAGTTTGCATGTGAATGCTAGTAAGATGTTGAAAGTCTTCTAAATTCTTTATTCCTCCAAAGCTGAGCTCCTGCAAAGCTAAGCTGGTGAACTTAGTTCTCCATTCTATGAGAGTTAAAGTTCACTATTCTACAGCCAAGGTGTTTCATGAAAACTTACAAACCACTTCCATGATGCTATAATGAGATACTGTGTTGATAAAGCTCTATCAACCATTCATTTTACTATAAGTTGAATGGGACTGGGAAAGGCAACAGCAAAATTATTGACAATAGAGTCTGACTACAGAATTTTCTAAGGTGTACCTAGCCTAACCACAAGCTTTTGTTTTGCTCTAGTTGATCAGAAAGTAGGACCACCTATGTTACTCAAAATTGTCTTTCTCTCATATGACTATAAAAATGCTGTGATGCCTGTCATTCATTGTCTTTGACCATACTAAGAGGTCATCGACACAATTTACTAGTAATGTCTTGCATTATTGCATGGCTTACTAATAAATCAATCATGCTCAGATTTTTGTTTCTCTCAGTCTCATTCATCCATTTAAATTTCAATCTCAACACAAGCATTTTAAGACAGTTATTATGTGCTCAGCACTTTGCTAAGTGCTGAGAATATAAATATAAGCAATAAAGAAACAATTCCTGCCCTCAAGGAACTGATGTTCTAATATTAAGAGACAAAATATAAAAACAAAAAGCTGAAGGGGCAAGGGACAAGAATGCATGGAGGGATCCGGGGTATGATGGAGAAGTCTGGTTTTCAGCATGGTGAGAAAAGAAGAATTGATTACCCTGAGGTACTCTCCTTAAATTGGAGATTCTAGGAGGAGCCATTGAGTCAGAAGGACCATAGAGGAGAAGTCCAGAATACAGTCTGGTAAGAGATTTTTAAGTGTATTTGTTCACTTCCTCCCTTGAACAGGGAATGTTTTCTTATAACAAACCCTGCCAGCTATATTCCAAATACTCCTCCTTTCTCTCTTGTCTGATCCCCCTCTTTCTTTACCCCTCAGTTTCTTGTGAAATGCTTTGTGTTTCTATACTAAGTTGCTGCAGAATCCTGCAAATTGGGTCTACTAATAAGCAGTCCTGAAAGGTCATAAAAATGAAATTTATACTCTAGGTAACTGAAGCTAGTATTCTATGAGGGCAGTATTCCTTAGCATGCTAACAAATGTCTTCATTTTAAGTTTGCCCCAAACTAAAGCTATTTTGACCCAAAGTCATCAGACATTCCTCCTTCACCACTACCATCAGCATAATGGGTATTCTTGTTCTCAGAAGTTGTCACTCCAGCATTTGAAAAGCTAATCCACAATAAAATAAGACAAGCAAACAAAAACAGTCCTCATACAATATACCCAACAGGCATCATTCAGTCTCTGCTTGGGTACTCCAAAAAGGAGAAATCTTTCATTGCAATGGGAAGTCCACTTCACTTTCATACGTTTCTAATTATTAGGAGTTTCTTCTTTACATAAGATAGATGTTAAATACTCCTAAACTCCAATTAATAGAGTTAACAAAGTGCTCTATACCCAGATACCTTTACCAGATAAGAATGCCTCTTTGAATTATGGAATCTATTAATCAATCATGATGTAAACTAGTAGGAACCAGTTTAGGTTGATTCCCCAGTTCAACTTGAGAGAAGTGAAGTACTTCAGTCTTTGAATGAAAGTAGATACCAAACAGGAAATGTCTTGTGATTAGTTGAAGAGAATCAGTAAATTGTGGGCTTGTATAAATTGGAAGCCAGTTTAGGATCTTGTATTAGAATAGCACACCATCTTAATAATGCTGATGGAATCCTAACAGAATTGCCCCTAGCCACAATACCGAACTTCTCTACAGGCCTATTATATCTATCTATCAACCCCCATCAATGTCCTAACTTATGCCTCACTGCTCACTAGAACAACAAGTGCATCCCTGAACTCTTTGTTCCCACAGATGCAGCAGGTGTGCCCATGTGATAGAAACCCAGCCCTCCCCCCAGACCCTTTCCCATGAGAAAAGGTGTAGAATCACACTTGCATCATCCATTTAGCCCAAGACAGGACCACAATACCTAACTATCTATCTTGACCAGACAAGACAACAATAGCTAGCCCATCAGAAGACAACATCACTAGCATGTAGAGTAGGATGCTTGACCACCTAACCATAGAAGCGGCCCATCCTACGTTAGTGCCTGTGCAGTGATAGTAAAGAACTGACCAGGAGTGAATCTATGATGTAGAGAGGCTTATTATAGTATCATTACCATGTATACATGCTCCCCTAACTATATGCATTATGGGCAACCACATACACTGTTACACTAAGGCTGGAACCCCTCCTCTATTACCTAATTCCACAACAAACCTTTCCGGCCTTTTTATTATTAGTCATATTTCTCTATTCTATGTAAATCTTGATTATGTAATAAGCATCATATTCTCAATAAAATTATATGTCTTGTCTTACTGAAGTGGCTAAATTCTTCTAAGTGATTTAACCACTCGACAGAGCATGAAACTTCAAAACTATAATAAATCTTTCCAACTGACTGGAAGTTGACCTGAGTCTTTGTAATTCTTTAGAGACTACCAGCCAAAACACATCCCAAACCTCATCAATGCCACTACTTCAGTAGTCAACCAAGTCCCTGATTAAAAAAAAAAATAGAAAGTGGGTGGAAGGGCCAGAATGAATCTCTGTATTGTTAACGGGATTTCTACTGAGACAATCTCTAACCTGAGAATGACAAAACAGTAGGCCAGAGAAAAAGTACCAGTAATCAGGAAACCATTTAATTAGTTTCATTACGAGGAGCATATTTGCAAATCAGGAATTCTCCTAATTAGAATTCCACCTTCCTGAAGTGAAGACAGAGATTATATACATAAATCAGTATGGGAAGGGATAGATTACAATCATTCCCAAGCCCAGAGTGATTTTCCAGGACTAACCCAGAAATTCCACAATACTAAGGTACAGGTGTCCTGAAATTCTGTGGGAACAGCATTGTTCAAGTCTTTGGGAATTGTTACTTGGTGGGTTGCAGGACCAGAGTTCTGTGAAGGAAACAGCTGTTACAATCTTTGATTCTCATCACTTCAGGTATACAGGCAGTGATTGTGAGCCTTGTCAGTTTGATTAATTATTTCAAGCTGCATTGTGAGCTCTAACTCACAAACTGGAAAAGGCAATTCTAGAGAATTCTATATTATTAGTATCTTCATTACACATATCATATAGCTTAATATAAAAATCTCAATTCCCTTGACAGTATCCACTGACCTTAACTGGAATAACTTTGAACTTTTGGGGGTAGGAATATTTAGATTTCCCACTGGCCTCTGTAGTAGCAGTATCTACAGATCAGTAGTCGATGCTGATTTAATGTTTATATCGGGAGTTCTCTAAGAAGGTTGAGAAAGTACTCAAGGCCCTGATGATGGTGAAATTGACTGACCCAACATACAGAGGAGGTATATGGTTAACTGGTTTCATTAGATGGTAAGGATAAAGGTGTCAAACACAGGAAAAGGAAATCATTGGTGAATTCTTCCTGAGGCTTCCATTTTTACGAGGGACATAAACCATCCAGTATTCATTCTCTCTCCACTGTGGACTATGGCATCATGACCCCATACTGGTACCCCCAGCTATCCGGCTTACTTTTATGTATTGTCTTTCCCGTTTAGTATGTTTACTTTTTAAACTTCCCTTGTAAATATTTTGTAACATTTTACCCTTGTAAATATTTTGTAACATTTTACTTGTAGTGAAATGGATCACAGTTTCATTTCCTTACTATGAAGTAGGTTGCCTGAGGGAGGGAAATATACGTAAGTATTAACTGAAATGACTTTTCAGTGATAAATTATAATAACTTAGTATCTCTTGTGAAAGAAATAAATGTTCTGTAAAAATTTAATTTTTTTCAAAAGTCTAACTCTACCCAATCTTTCCAGTTTTAGTTCTCTCTTCTGCCCTTTAGACACTCTAGGTTTCAGCCTATCTGGGTTATGTCAGAAAGCCTGTCATTTCTCTCCTCCAAATGACATAAGGACTGGAAATCTACATAATGCTTTTCTGTTTTCTCTTACTCTTATGGATCCCATTGATTGGTTTTCTTTTCATATTTCTACCCATACCCGAGCCCACTTGCAGATTGTTAATTTCTCAAAGCAGAAAATATGTAATTTTGAAAAATCTTTGTACCTTCTCTCTTTTTAAGTTTTATTTTTATTTTGAACTTAACAAACAAAGCAAGACAAGTACTTTTACATACAAAACTGACTTCTACCTCCAATTGTATAACATAAATTTACCATAATTTTCAAAACTATCCTGCTTATTTCTGACCTTCCTTTTTTCTCTTCTGTGCTTTAAAAAAAAATGCATTATTGCCCTTCTGTTCTTACTTTTCTTTCTTTCCTTCCTTCCTTTTTTCCCCTCTCTCTCCCTTCCTTCTTTTCTTTCTTCCTCCCTTCCCCTCCTCCCCAACTTCTCCCCTCATCACCACCGTACCACCCCCCTTCCCCCCCACACACAAACCCTGAAAGATAAGCAGAAACCTTTTTCAAACGTGTCATAAAGCAAAACAGATCCTTACATTGACCGTGACTGAAAATGTAAGCCTCATTATGCTCCTCCTTACTCTCTGGAGATGTTGACAGGCTTCGATACTAGGCTTCTAGACCTGTTTTTCCTGACTGATTAATTATCAATTAACAAGCACTGATTAAGCTCCTGCTAGTAAGGCCTTAAAAAAGCCTTGTTACCTTGTTTATTACCTACGATGGGCGGGGCACAGTGCTAGGCACCGGGAGGAGAAAGATAAGAAGGAAGCAATAACTGTTCTCAAGATTATATTCTCTCAATACCTTGAACAGAGTTTTTTAAATGTAAAAAATAATTTTACTACAAAATGTTAAGATTTTACTTATTTTTCTTCAATTGTTTCTATGCTTTCAGGATTTTCTGAAAACAATGTAGTTAAATAAGTGATATTTATACAGTTTTGAAAGGTTCGGTTTTCGCAAACTTTAAAAACCTGTGGCAAAGTGTTTCCGCCCGGTTTCGAACCGGGGACCTTTCGCGTGTTAGGCGAACGTGATAACCACTACACTACGGAAACTCTCACACTTCAGGAATCTTCATTTGCGACTCATAAAAAGGATTTGACAATTAATATGTTTCCTCCGGTGAATTATTCTGGCATTGGACAGTGGTTTGTTTTTTTGTTTTGTTTTGTTTTTAAATTAATGATAAATTTTATGGTATGCATAAGTTTTTTAGATGTTTTGTAATCTATGAAAATTGCTTTTACTGCCTTCGAAATGAATATGTAAAATAATGATGCTTATAACAATTGTCTCTTAGGGTTGTTGGCAGGATCAAATAATATGTCAAGTGATTTGTGAATCCTAAAGTACTATCTAAATAGCAACTTATTATTCAATTCAATAAATATTTAACACCTACTATGTGAAAGCTACTGTACTTTGCAGTGAATATTCTTCATTGTTTTATAGATATGTGATCTCATTACTGTAGGGATTACTTCCATTGGTGCAGATGGCAACTCAATCATTCCTTCTCGCCCGGTGTAATTCTTTTCTGTATTCTTCAATAGATCCTGGGGTTTGGGGGGGGGGGGGGTGATGGGGATGTGTATGTGTTTGTGGTGGGGGAGTGATAAAAGATTGCAGTGAAGATAATGGGGGCCTTTCTCGAGGTCTTTTATTTTTAATTTTTTGAACTTAAAGGAAACAGGAGGGAGGAGGGAGGAAAGGAGGGAAGACGAAAAAAGAAGCAAAGTAAAAGGGAGGAAGGAAAGAAGGTAGGGAGAAAGAAAAAAGAAGGAAGGAAGGAAAGAAATTAAGACAGAGGGAGGGAGGGAGGGATGGTGGAAGACAAAGGGGGAAGGAGGAAAAAAGAGAAAGAAAGAAAAAGAAAGATACTCTCATAACAAGTGTAGTAAAGCAAAAAATTAAAATTATCTCCCCCCAAAAATACTTAGAGAAAGGCCCTCTTCTTGTCCCTCCGAAGTATCATCATCGCATTCTTTTTTCAGGGTTTATGAAAAAAAGAATGAAAAAGAATCACACCTACAACTTTGATTCCTCAGAGATTTGATGCTCCAAGATTCATAATCATACATTATTGGGAGGAGAAGGTTTTTTTATTGAAAAGAGGAGTTTTTAAATTAGGGAGTGGTTTGATGTCATCATAAAACTGCGTTAAATTAAACAATTTTGCTTAACAATTTTGTAGTTTAACTGTGCAATAATGTGTGACTACATAATTTTATAAATTCCACCCAATCCCTTCTGTCTCCTGTTCAGCTCTGGCCCTGTGTCCAGGGCCATTGCCTGTCCCAAACGTATGTGCTGATGTCATGACTCAATGACTGGTCCTCCAAACTCAAAGCACAAAAGAGTAATTTTTCATCACCTTACGGGTTTTAGGCAGATCTTTTGTAAATAATCATAAATCTCAAAATGTTTTGGTCCTTACCCTCAATTAGCTTGAAACCCATAGATAAGAAATAATATTTCTTTATTCAGAAGCATAAAGGTGAATTGAGGAGAAAAGATAATTGGAAAGTCTCTTTTAAGACATTGTCTTTTGAAATAATTTTATTTTTAAAATATTTTTTAAAAAGAGATTTATTTTGAAGATTATTTCAAAGTTCTAGGAGAGCATTTTAGAGGTGGTAGTCGTGGCCGAGTGGTTAAGGCGATGGACTTGAAATCCATTGGGGTTTCCCCGCGCAGGTTCGAATCCTGCCGACTACGAGGTGCAATTTTAAAAATTCCGAAGGAAATGCGTATTGCTCACTCAGTGAATTGGTCCGGGAATCTCTCTCTATCTTGACTGGCTTCTTGCAATTAATTAAAGAAAATCCTGCAGTCAATTTCAAAGTGATGCGTTCTTAATTGGATTTCGCTGTCCCTGTTAGCATCTTACTACAGATGCCGCCTTCTCTCCGTGACCAGCACAGCAGGATTGGTTGCTGTGCCCGCCTTTCCTTTTATTCTCTAATCGCACTGGTAGGCCACCTCCCAAGGCCTGTCTTTTTAGTCCAGCTTTCTTCCTTTTGCATTGTAGGTTTCTTCTCTCGTCCAGCAAGCCACAAAAATTTATTGTATTTACTACACATCAGACACATTGCTAAAGCCTTGGGGACGAGAAGAACAGCAAAACCTCGATTGGCGAGGTGATGGAGGTTATATTCTAGTGGGAGAGAGAAAATGTAAATACCTTCTTAATTAAGAAGGTGTTCAGGGTGGGGAACCTGCGGCCTCAAGACCATATGTGGCCCTCTAGGCCCTTGGGGTCACACGTGGTTTCCAGGCTGCAGGTTCCCCACCCTCGAAAGAAGGTAATTGGAGTCAAGGCACTAGCAGGGGGTCTTAGTGAGAACAAATGGTGGGATTTGAGTTGAGTCTTGATGAAAGCCAAGAGGCCGAGGTAAGGAGGGAGAGGTTTCCAGCTATGGAGCACAGCATAGCAAAGGCTTGGAGTGAGGACAAAGTGTGCTGTGTGATAAACAGCAAACAGGCCAGTGCCGTGGGACGGGAAGTAAAGTGTGAGAAGACTGGAAACATAGGAAAGAGCCAGATTATGAAGAGTTTTAAATGCTGAAGAAGAATTTACCTTTGACCCTGGAAGTCATTGGGAGCCACTGGAACTTCTTGAGTTGCGGCTATGTGGTCAGACCTGTCTCTTAGGAAAATCACTCTGGCAGCTGATTAAAGGGTGGATTGGAGTGGGGAGAGACTTGAGTCGGGGAAACAAGTTAATAAGCTATTGCCTCCTCTACAGAAGTGGAGGTGGAGAAGCAAGAGGAATCTATTAGATCGTAAGTAACTTATGTTGTCAGTTTTTTTTTTCAATATCCTTTGCTAACTTTTCTCTTTTGCTTTAAAAATTATTTGTTTAAAAAGGTGGCTTTTGCAGAAGCAAAAGAAAGAAATCCAGGAAAATTTTAGGTTAAATAAAACAAAAATTATTTTGAAATAATTTATTTTTAAAAGACGCTATTAGTTACTCTAAAAAAAGTTTCAAAATAATTCCTACCTTTTTGTCAAGCTATACCACTGCTAGACCTATATGCAAAGTATATCAAAGAGGAAAAGATCTCTTATGTACAAAAATATTTATAACAGTTCTTTTTGTGGTGGCAAGAGAGAGAGACAGAGAGAACTAAGGGGATGCTCATCTATTGACTGAACAAATTCTGTTACATAAATGTGATGGAATATTATTTTGCTGTATGGAATGAGGGAATAGATAATTTTTAAAAACAGGAAAAGACTTTTATGAACTAATGCAGAGGGAAGTGAGCATAACCAGAGGACTGACTTATACTCTAACATCAATATTATTAAAAGGAACAATTTTGAGGACTTTCATAAACTCATGAAGAATGAAATTTACAAAACTAAGAGAATGGTTTATGCAATAATAGCACTGTACAAGCAAAAAAAGCTTTGAAAGTTAAAAGAATTATGATCACTACAATAACCACTCATAATTCCAAAGCACTAATGTGGAAACATGCTACACATTTACAGAGAGGTGCTAGATTTAGGGTACAGAATAAGACATACATTATATACAGCAACTGAGGGAATTTGTATTGTTTGATTATGCATATTTGTTACAAAAATGTTTTTCCTTTTCCATCTTCCAGTGGGGTGAAAGAAACAAAAAAAAAATTTTTGTTAAAAATTTTTAATAGGGGGCGGCTGTGTGTCGCAGTGAATAGAGCTGGCCCTGGAGTCAGAAGGACCTGAGTTCAGTTCTGGCCTCAGACACTTAACACACACAAACAAAAACCTAGCCGTGTGACCTTGAGCAAGTTACTTAACCCCAATTGCCCTCCAAAAAGAAAAAAAACATTTTTAATAGAGGTGAGGATATGCTACAGGTGAGAACTGTCATCTTTCACATGAGATCCTTGTTATTGCTAGTTCTACTTAACTGTTTACTTTGTTACAAGAGACCTCTCATGAAGTGGGAGCAATGTGTACATGTTGGTGATATAAAAGCAAAACACATGAAACTTTTTAAAAGAGGTTACTGGTTAGTCCAGATATGCTACAATTTGGACCTGTACTAGGGTAGTCACTGTGTGAGTAAAGAGAAGGGGAAATATAGGAAAGATATTGTGATGTAGAAATGACAAAGTTTGACCATAGATTGGATTTGTGGGGTGAGTGAGAATGAGTTGTCATCATGAGTGATGACACTAAGGGGTGACCAGGAGGGTAATGATGCTTTCTACAGTAATAAGAAAAGTTTGGAAGAGAAGGCTGGGGACAGGGGAGACAATGTTTTGGACATCTTGCATTTGAGATACCTAGGGGACAACTATTTGGATATGTTCAAAGGCAACTGGTGATATTGTACTGTAGCTCAACAGAAAGGCTTGGGTTGATTATATAGATCTCAATATAATTTTTCCCTAAATGATAATTGAATCCATGGGACTTAATAAGAACAACAAGTGAGATAATATAAGCAGAAGAAAAAAGAGAGCTTAGGAGAGAGCTTGGGAGACACCCACCCTTGTCTATGTGACCTGTGTGAAGATCCAACAAAGACTGAGAAGGAATAATCAGACAGAAGGAGAACCAGGAGAATGCTGTGTCATGAAAACCTAGAGAGAAGAGAATATCTAGGAGAAGGTGACCAACAGTATCTTGACAGATGCCAAGAAGAATGAAAAGTAACAACGGCCATTAGGCTTGGCAATTAGGCAATCATTGGTAGCTTTGAAGAGACTAGTTTCGAGATGAGGTTGGAAGCTACCTTTTGAGCCATAGGAGCAAAAATAAATAAATAAATAATCCAGTCTAGTAAAACTTATGGGACTCCTCTTCAGAATGATGTCTGTTTTTTTTTGTTTGTTTGTTTGTTTTTGGGTTTTTTTTTTTTTTTTTGCTTTTTGGAGGGCAATTGGGGTTACTTGCCCAAGGTCACATGGCTAGGTTTTTGTGTTTTGTTTGTGTGTCACACGGCTAGGTTTTTGTTTGTGTGTCTGAGGTCGGATCTGAACTCAGGTCCTTCTGACTCCAAGGGTCGACGCTCTACTCACTGCACCACCTAGCCGCCCCCTTTTGTTTGTTTTGGTTTTTTGGGTTTTTTTTTTTTTTTTGCAGAATGATGTCTTTAAATGCACAAAATAAAATATGTAAGACTGCAAAGTAAACTGATTATGTTGAAATAGTTATCCAAATGATTTAAAAAACAAACTCACAGAGTCTAGGTTAAGGGCCTCTAAAATAAGATAAGGAAAATGAGAGAAATTATTATTAACTCCTTTCCCAAATCACCAAAGGGAAGACCCTCATTGTTGCTAGAGTTAAACCACTTTCCTCTCTAAAAAAACTCACCTCTACAAAGAAAGATACAGTCCTCCAAACTTGGAATATTGTCTTGAACTGATACCCCTCTCAAAACATTCCAGGTAGATAGAGAGGACTTCTGTTCTTCTAGACTTGCACAGTCCACATAACTCACAGTATCTATGAAAGGTAAAGTCTATGTTTATTCCTCCTAATTCTACTTCAGATTCTTGCTACTCCAACCTCTTCTCTTTTTGAATTTTGACTCCATTTACACCAATAAAAATCCTAAAAGGGAGATTAGTAAAAAGTAAGGCTGGCAAAAAAAGTAGGGTCTACACTGGGAAGGGTCTTACAGGATAAGTTTAGGCATCTATATTTTATGCTTTGATCTAGGGGTTCTTGACCTTTTAATGTGTCATGGATCCCTGGGGCAATCTGATCCTTATAGAAGTATCATTTATCAGAATAATTTGCTTAAACTCTTATCAAGAAAAATGCTCAATTTCTGTTAGAAGTTAGTGAAAATAAAGTTGTAATTATTCCCATCTAAATTCATGGGTCCCATCTAAAATCTATCCATGGAGCCCTTCTGTGGATCCCAGGTCAAGAATACTGCTTTAGGCAATGGGGAACCAAAGACAGATTTTATACAGGAGAGTGATGTAGTGGGACCTGTGTATAGGCAGATTATTTTGAGACATAAAGAACTACACAAATATATAAAGATACATACAGACAAATATATAAAGAAACAGATATATAAGACCAACAACCATTCCCCAGTGAATAAGAAGGAAAAGTACGTAAACAAATCATTCTCAAAAGAATTTACAACTGTTAACCATATGAAAGATAGCTCCAGATTGTTAATAATAATTTTAAAAAAGATAAAACAACTTGGGTATCAGCTCAGACCTAATCAATTGGCAACGCTGGGCAATAGTCAATGTTGTAAGTGTCATAAAAAGCCAGGAATGCTGATATGCTGTTAATGGAGCTGTGTGGTGATCCAACTATTCTGGACAGAAATTTGGAATTACACTAAGAAAGTGACTAAAATATTCATATATTTTTGTCATAGATATCTTTGCTAGGCATATAGCCTAAAGGAGGTTAAAATTAGAAAGTAAGGAAAACCAAAATATTCATAGAGGTGCTATTTGTTAGGGCCATAAATTGGAAGGATGTCCATTCTTTGAGAATTAACAAATTGTTGCACACGAATGTAATAAAATATGATTAAGAAAGGATACAAAGAAACCTGGAAAGACTTATAAGAATTGATACAGTGTGAAATAAGAAGAATTAGGAAAACAATATACTTGATGACTACAATAATGTAAATAGAACAATGATAACAGCAACAACAAAACCCCCTCAACACATCAGACTTTTGATATGTTGGTTGGGTTTTCTGAATAGTTTTTTTTTTTTTAAGTCTTTGTTTCAGGACATGGTTCTTTCTGTAGGCAGAAGAGGGAGGGATAAATAAGAAAATAAAAGTGTTGTAAAAGTGAAAGATATAAATAAAAGATTTCTATAAATAAAGATTTAATAAATAAAGATTTATATAAAGATATAAATAAAAAGAAAATATAGAAAAGTCATTTAGGCAGCTGTATAGAGGATGAATTGAAGAGGGCAAAGGCTAGAAGCAGGGAGAGCAATTAAGAGGTTCTTAATTTAGTCCAGGTGAGAGATGATAGTGCTTGAGTGAGTGGAGAATGGGATGGATGCAGATACCTTGGAGATAACATCTGAAAGGTTTGGTAAATGATAGGATGGGGGTGGTAATGGGAGGGGGAGAGATGACCCCCCAGGAAGAGCTGAAAGGAAGAGGAAAGAGCCAAATATGACTTTGAGGTTGTGAAGCTGGAAGTTTGGAAGCATTAGAAGTGTATAGAAAGAGCTGGTTTACCATAACAGATCATGAATTCTGTTTTGTACATATTGATAATAGAGATGTCATATTCAACAAGCAGCTGAGGATATGTGTTTATAATACAGACGGGAGATTAGGGATACCAATTTGGCGGCCTCTAACAAAAAACAATCATTAAAATCTCCACAAGTGCTACCTACATATAGTGAAAAAAAAGAAGAGTAGGGCCAAGCCCTGGAAAACAACCTGAACTGAATATTGATGAAGTAATAGTTAAGATAATATTGGGAAATAGAAAATATTTCAGTTAAATATATTTATTGTAGTTTCAGCTACAAATCACAATATTTACATGAAAAGCTGACAAAAAGGAACAAAGCTATGTGTTTCAAACAATCAACAAGCATTTATTAGGAGATTTCCCTGTGCCCAGGAAGGGTGAGAAAACAGTATTTTCCCTCAAGGAGTTTATATTAGGATAGATAAAAAGTAAATTTTTTTTAAAAATCAAGCCTCTTTGTGTACTTTTTAATAACAGGGTTTTGTTTTTAACTTCTACACAGAAATATTTACTTCAGAAGTTATAATCACAAGTATACAGATTCATGCTGCCCAATACATGTGGGAATCATACTGACCCTTGAATTATATGCTTTTAAAACTTCTTATCATTATTCTGACACCATTAAAAATTTTTAACTTAAAAAAAAAAAAAGCAACCTTAGCAGAGGATGGTTTCGATCCATCGACCTCTGGGTTATGGGCCCAGCACGCTTCCGCTGCGCCACTCTGCTACATGTTTGAACGGCTTTGATTGACTCCTAATAGGATTATTGACAAGCTAGCAATTTCTTTTTAAAATTAGGAATGGCTTGTGTCTTTTTCTTTTATGAAACAAACTTTTTCCAAACACCATTCCAGGGGGCTACTCTCGCTCCAGAATCGACTCTGCATCTGACCAGTCTTCCAGGTTCGACAAAAACGCAAAATGTGAGATTTAAAATGTAGAGTGCTGTTCACGCTCTCTCAGGTTTATGTGAGTGTGTGTGTAGGTGCACGTACGCAGGGTGAGTCTGAGAGGAGGAGGGAGAGATGAATCCAGGAGGCTTGAGTGTTTTGGGTGACGTGTTCATATAGTGCCAAGACTAATGATGAATGAAACTGTACAACTGAGATCTTTCCTTACAAGCTAGAAATACTTTGAAGTTTCCTGGGAAGGAGAAATTAAGAATGAATGGGAAAAAACTAAAATATTAGGGGTTTGAAGTGTCTTCAGTTCAATTCCTCAAGAATTTATTGAGCCTACTATGACCCCGGATGGTGATTGTGGTAAGTACACAGAGATAAAATAAACAGGCCCTGTCCTCAAGTAATGTATTATATTGAGGTTGGAAGAATAAAAACATGTCTAAGTAAATACAAAATGTATAAAAGTGAATACAAAGCCAATTTGGGGAAAGGACTTGAGAAACCAAGAAAGAGCATAGTATAGTAGCATAGACAACACATTTCCTCAGTGCTGTTTTGGGGACAGGTTGTGGTTTTTTGAAATGAAAATTGGAGATTTTTAAGGGAATGTACAATAAATACTAGGAACCTGAAGAGGAACCTAGGAGACATCTGCCATTAAACCAGTGATAAGTCTTTAGCAACCTTCACATGACTTCTCTCCCATTTACATCTCTGAAGGAGTAGGATTCCAAGATTAAAGATTAGAACTGTAAGGAACCCTGGATACCATCTATCATTCAATAAATCAATCATAAACATTTAAGTTTCTGCTATATGCCAGGCATTGTGCTGAGCGCCAGAGATACAAAAAGAGGCAAATGTCAGTCCTTGCCCTCATAAAATTTACAATCTGATGATCTAGTTCAATCTCATTTTACAGAGGAGGAAGTAGAGGTCCTGAAAGTTTAAGTGAATCACTCAAGGTCCTACCTGAAGCCAACTGCACAAACATGGACTGAATCCAAGTCCTTTCTATCCAGATTCAGAGCTTTTCCAGCACTTTGTATTGACAACTTAAGAGAAGTAAGCCTACTGAATTGGGTAGGATTCAGATGTGGGATCCTGTAGTACCAACTCACCAGATGACCGAGTCGTTCTGCGTTCTCTGGGTCTCAATTCCCTGTTTAGTGTTTGAATTCAGTGATGGCTGGGTACTCTCAGCCCTAAGATTCTATCATTCAGTACATTCTAGCCATTTCTATAATTTTGGCATTGGCCCAGGCAGAAGTTGATGCGGAGTGAAGCAAATTCAAGAAGCCCTCAAAGAAACTAGATATATTGAGACATTGGAGTCTAATAATGAAAATAATCCACCCTCGGTGGTCCTAAATTCTACAGGCAGAAAAGGAGAGAGATTACACTTAAAATAGGTTTGTCCATTGTTTTACTTACAAATTTTCTGCAGAATTTTTCAAGAAATGTGTGTGTAAAAGTTCTTTTCTGGTGAAGAAAAGAGAAAAATCTGGGAGGAAAAAATTTGCCAGTGAAGGGGCCGGGGGAGGGGAGGGGAGGGAAAAGAGTGTGTGCGTTAATATAGTTTGGGTTTCTTTTTTTAGTTCATAAAACGAAGCAAAAAAAAAGGCGGGGAAAACAGACTTTGTTCCCGCCCGAAGTATTCAGTCGTCAAACAGGTCGGTCATTTGGTTATATAAGTGACTGCTTTTCAAAGCCAGTCATTCTGCACTTAAACGCATTTTTCTCATTTTACCTGAGAGTTAACCATGTCCGGGCGAGGGAAAGGAGGTAAGGGGCTGGGCAAAGGGGGTGCCAAGCGACACAGGAAGGTGCTCCGCGATAATATCCAGGGCATCACCAAGCCTGCCATCCGCCGTCTGGCTCGGCGTGGCGGCGTCAAGCGGATCTCCGGGCTCATCTACGAGGAGACCCGCGGCGTGCTGAAGGTGTTCCTGGAAAACGTGATCCGGGACGCCGTCACCTACACCGAGCACGCCAAGAGGAAGACCGTCACTGCCATGGACGTGGTCTACGCGCTCAAGCGCCAGGGCCGAACCCTCTACGGCTTCGGCGGCTAAACTTCCAGTCTGTATTCAGACTTAATAAAAGCTAAAAGGCCCTTTTCAGGGCCCCTCATTTTCTCACTGAAAGAGAGTTGTAACTGAGTCCCGGTAAAAGACCGACTTGAAGATAAGTTTGGGTAAACTAATTACTCTGAAGTCTTTAATCTAGTAATATGAAACCAGCCCTCCCTTGAACTTGGAACATTTCTGTTTATTCCATGTTTGTAAGTAATTGCTCTTGACTTAGAGATGAGACGGGGGTAAAAGGCAACTGTAGTGTGGCACTAACATTCTATAAAGCCTACATTTCGTTATTACTAGATTCTAGTACCCAAGTAAAAAGCGCGCGGTGTGGGGCTGTCCAGTTAACAGGCATAGAAACGCATAAGCCAATCCGGCTCTAGCATGAGAAATCGTTTGCCCAATCGGGAAGGAGCTGCATGATTCTGAACAGATTTTAAGCTAACTAGAGCACTCACTTGTTACTTCCTAACTGGAAATTTTCTAATAGAGGGCTTACTTTTTGGGGAACCTACTTGGGGCGGGGAGCAAACTGTAGGCTTTTTATTCCTTTCAGTAAAAGTCCTGCATAACTATCTTGAAATATTCGTTGTCTGGACTTAAGACGGGTAGCGACCCGGACATTAGTTTCGAAACTTGTCCAGTAGTATAACTGCCTAAATTGCCTCGGTTGTTGATTAAGGTCTCCTATATTTTTGAGCTTTTAAGACTGGAAAGGAAAGAGATATCAGGATATTTATAACACTTTAAAGTTTGCAAAGCCATTAACGTCTTCTTTCATGATCACAATAACCCAGTGAGGTAGGCATTACACCATTTCGCAAATAAGGAAATTTAAGAAGGCGAGGCATGGTCAAGTGGCTGGTAAATTTCGCACAGGATCTGTACTAAGTAAGATCTTCTTGACTCCAAGTCCTACCCTCTCTCAGAATATAAAGTTGAAGTACTCAAGAGTTCAAGGGCCAGCCCGGAAAAAAAGATTCCTTTACTATAAAGGTAAATAGTACATTCCTTGAAGCAAAAGAGCCCTCTCTGAGAGATAATGGCTTCTGCCTTACCTCCTTACCAGGAGGATTTACGATAGCTTCAGAGCAACTGGCCGGCTCTAGTAACAGTTATGGCTACACCCAATACCAGGAGGCCCCTCCCCTTGTCTTTGCACAGCTCCTGATTTGAATTGTGAAAATACAGTATTAGCTATGAACTGCTAAGTCTTACATTCTAACCAGAAATGTTCCAGGCACAATCCAGTCACTGCAAGAGAAAGTACTAAAAGAAAGTACAAAAGCAGGATGAGGGCCCAGCACAATTACATGCCTTTATGATCTCAGGGAGTCTGACTAATGAGAAATGAGAGCTTAAGCAGAAAAGCAAACTTAAGACAGGAGAAATATAACTACCTTATCTGTACTGGGTTCCAGGAGCCTGACAATTACCATTCTATTACTGCTGCTCCTCCCAGAACACCCCTTGACCATTCATACCTGGTCTTCTCTCTAGGGGTAATGCTAGCAGTGGGTAAGGATAAAGCAAGTTGTATTTTTCATTGGTCTTCTGGTCTACATTTTCACAGGATTAAGAAACAAAATGGCAATTATGCTACAATTCCCATAAGGGTCCATGCTTTACTTATGTACTATGGCCATGAATTCCTCCCTCTTACTTAACCTTAATAATTAAGAATTAAATCAACATTAAATAATAATAATTAAATATTATTATTAATTAAATAATAATTATATATTATTATTAATTAAATAATAGTTAAATTAATAATTAACATTATTAATAATTAGACCCATGAGCTGCAGACCCAATAATGTCCTCAGAATGCCTCCTATGTCTGGTCCTATTTTTTGGCTTGTTAGTAAATGCCAGACTTTGCTTACATGAGGCTCAGGCCCTTCCTTAAGTCATTGGTAACCTGCTAAGACTGACATTTTCCTACCGGGCAGCTAAGGCTTAGTGAGCTAATGTTTCCCACAAATCATTCAGTCTCCACACATTGAAGAGGTGACAGTTTAATATCCTAAGGGTTCACTATAAAAAGCTTTTACATAGGAGTACACTTTCACCTAGACCCTTTCTCCTGCTAAATCCTGATGTTCCCTTTCAGATTAACTTGAATTATTATGAAGGCAGAAATAAACAGTGGAATTTCTCATGTGCCATATTCCTAGTCTTCCTTTTAATAAACAGTTCTTGGACTGTAACTCAGGAAGTTATCGGAGCCATAAAGGCCCAGCCCAAAGCATGGTATTCCATGATCTGAAAGCAAAGCTGTAACTCACACAAAATTAATGAGGCTGTGTGGGATGACTTGCAGCGAAGTTCCCCATTCTAAATATCATATATACATTCTTATTACTTCCTTGTATTTTGTAACTAAGTTCAGTATTGTTTCCCCATATATATGTGTAAGTCATTGTGTATTTCAAGGCAATGTAAAAGCCACTGACTATTAATATAATTGATTGGATTAACTATTGAGGCCAAATTAGAGGTGTTTTTAGTTTGGGGAAAGGAATGGTAGTTGAGGTAGCAAAGGGCTAAGTTTCTATAGAACTGCAAGAATTGCTGAAACAAGAGTACTGATAAAAAGTACCAGACAGGAGCCTTGGGAGGAAGTTCAAGTTCCCAGTTCCCAGAGAACTCCTAGATAATACTAAAATGAAATAATGTAGATAAAAAGAGTTGACAGTAGCAGGTGGATTTGACCAATCAGAAAGCAGACAGAGGCCTTGGGACACCGAGGCCCAGATAAGGACACATCTAGGTTGGACTGAAGGGGGGTCAGTATTTTGAGGTTGTTACTGCGCTTGCTTGCGTAGTGGACCTCATGTATTATGTATGTTATTAGAACCTCATTAGTAATAATTAGATTAATGTTTGGGAGTGGTGAGTAACCCTTTCTTATTTAACCCACCTTTAGCTTCTGTACCTCAGCCTCCTTTCTCTGGGTACTGTGCCAGTGACTGAACCGCCGGCTTCTCAAGAGATTCTAATAAATCTTTCTACCTTCACTTTGAGAGGTCTCCAAGTGATCAATTTATTTGGGTTAGAGTCTCTGTACCCCACACAAGGCTTTGACCCAAAGGAACCATTGTGGAAGAGATTAAAGTTAGAAATGCTTCCTCTTGACATTGAATCAATCACTCAGCAAGCATTTATTAAGCACCTAGTACATTCTTTGTTCTATATTAAGCAATAGGGATAAAGACTCATCATCATCATCATCACCCCTGATCCCAAGGAGCATATTATGCTCTCTTGGGGGCCAGTATTTCTGAGCCTCCCCTCTCAGTCTTCTGCAGGCGAAAACAATATGTGGTGCAGTCACTATCTTTTCCTAGGGTTATAGAATCCCCATTCCTACTGGCCTGGAGCCTAAATGAATGCTTTTCATCAGTAGGGTCACAATGAAGTAAATTCAAATAGCTATTTATTTCATATAACCACTGTGGCTCTCTACCTCGTCCCATATCATAAAATCTTGCTCTGAATCAGCCTGTGCTTCCAGATAACAGTTTTGTGTAAAGCAAGAGAATGCACAGACATAATTCCCATTTTGAACTGTCATGGGTTCTAGGGCATTATCAAAACAAAAAGCATAGGCCATGGTATAAAAATCTGAGACACTACTCACCATTACCCAGGGGCATATTAACGTCTACTGGCTAAAATTCTGGGAAATGCCATAGGATGTGATAATCATTAAATATCATATTTTGGCCAGCGTCTGAATTAATCAAACAAACTGCTTTGATTGATTTTAAAATGCCTTTCCCTGTGTCAGCAACATCAAAGACCAGAGGTGAGATTCCCCTAATCTTGGGACTTACTCCACATAAGAGAAAAATGGACATTCTGATGATGAGGGAAGGGTAATAGGTTCTACCAGGGACTGTGATCCTTACCAGTGACCAAAAACCCTGCAATTCAGTCTAGAAAGAATTCACCAGGCTCAAGCAAACTTGGAAGCTGAGATTGTAAAAGTTTATTGTTACACTGCACAGCACAGCGGGTAAGAGTTCTTATGAAACCTGCAACCTTACAGAAATCACAGGTATTGTTTTAAGGAGTAAAGACAGTAAATCAGGTGTCAATTATGCTAATTAGGTGAGTAAGGGTGGGACCAGGGAGGAGTTAAGGAGTGGTCAGTGCTTAAAGGAACATGCACTTTTAATATCAACTGCACAGGCGTATTGCCCATAATTCACTGGGAAATAGCCTGGAGGTGTGATTTTAGGCCTGACACGTCACTAAGTCAGCCATTGGTCTCAGCCAACTGAGGAGTGCCTAGTCTGCCACCCATCAATGTCAATGTTCGGAACCAAGGCTAATGGAGACTCAGTATGGGTATAATTGGCTAAGGAGTTAACCTATAGATAGGACACTGAAGAATTCATGGTGCAGCTGGCCACTCTACTAGGGGAGATAACATTTGCCTAAGCTAAATTTATAGATAGTTTAGTGAAGGATAAGTGTAGCTTGTTATTGTTCCAAGGAGAGATAAATAGTTCATGAGTTGTTGCTTGGACAGAGTGCTGGCAGGGGGAAGGAGCAGAGTTAATGCTCTGAGGCTGGGGAGGGGGAAATGTGATTTTACAGACTGGTTTTACAAATTGATTTTACAGACATAGATCCCAAAGCACCCCTTTTACAAACTGATGTTACAAACTGATATTACAAATATAGACTGATGTTACAAACATATATATCCCAAGCACCCTATCACTGAGACCATAAAATGTAAATTGACTCTGCTTCCTTTTGTTGTGAATTTGCATTTATAACCCTTTCTCATACATAGATGGTAACAAATGGAAGTCATAAAGTTTTGTGACACGGACATCCTGAATTGGGATGGTTCTAAAACATATAAAAAGTCTTTTGATTCATCTGTTCTGGAGTCAGGACTTAGCTCTTGGTTCCTTGTACATGTACTGCTAGCTTCAAGAAAATAATGAATAAGTGTAATTTTTATATTACTATTTTTCTGTCTCCTTTAACCAAACCTTTTCCAGAGGCAGACAGTTAATAGTGCCCTGACATCAGATTGGGACTGCTGAAGAGCTGAACAGCCCCTCACTTCAAAGTTAATGATTCAGGTGCCTCAGGATTCATTCTTCCTGGATTCTTAACCTTGATGAAGTTGGTAAATTCTTCTATTCCCAGCTTCCAAAAAGGACTTTCCACTGGTTTTGTTGAAGTCCGAAATTCCCTTAAGCTATCTGGGATCAGGGCTCTCTCTGTATAAATTAGGTCCCCTCTGAATTTAGATCTTGGAACCTCTCTATTTCAGCGCTGACGTAGGGATAACCCCAAATTATGTTGGCCAACATGGGGTTCTTCTGACCATAAAATCAAATTAAATTAAAGGCCAACAAACTTCTAACCAGGAGAGGGAAATGTTTTCATTTTTGAAGGCAGAGCAAGAACAAAGGCAGTAGCAGCCTTTTCCTTAAGGCTCAAAAATCCTGGATTCAGCACCAACCCCAGTAGTGCTTAAATAACAATAGCCCAAGCTATTTTTACCTCCAACCCCTTCCCCCCCACCCCATCCCTTACCTGTCTAATCTTGGGAGGGGGAGCTTCGCTGTGCCAATTTCCTTTACCCTCTCTGGTTTCCTCCTTCCCTACCACCACCCCACTCCTCACCTTCTCTCTCCCTCCCTTCTTTTGATGGTTCTGAGGTGAGCAACTCTGCTCTTACCTCCCCTGTTGACTCCCCAGCCTCTCCCTTCCCTTAATGGGCAAAGCCCTCAGACCCTAACTACTGAAGACAAATCTGAGGTCCTTGATGTTAACTCTGGTTTAGCCCATGGCTGGGAAGGAGGGGGCCAGACCCAGTTTCTGTCGTTCTCTATCAACCTCCAACCTTCCCTATCATGGACTATCACCAAGCAAAAAGTTGCAGGACTTAACCCCCATCCACTCCTACCCTGTCAGATCTTGAATCCTCGAATAATGATAGCCAATTTACCCTCTTCCTTTTGGTAGTTAAATGTGGACTTTGTATTTGTATTTTGTCAGTTGTCTGTCAAATGTCTCTGTATCTGTGTTGTGTGTTCTGTGAGTGAGTTTATCTTGTCAGATCTAATTGGTAGTCAAAGATTTCTAAAGGCTGCTTTTCCTTGTAGTTTCTGGTCTGGCCAACCTGGAATCACAATGAAAAGCTAGATATAGCTAAAAACATCTTTGCAGATTCTGAGAATGAATCCCCCAAAAGCTGGAAATTGTTTATATTGGGATTGCTGGAGAAAATGCCTAGGACTGTAATCCTTCTCATCCCCGATCATATAAGAGAAGAGAATGCAGAATTGTAGGGATAATATTTGCAGATTGTCAGTAGCCCTAACAGCCTGTGTCTCTGTTAATTTGTAGCCCAACATTCTAGACAAAGTT
The DNA here is from genome assembly GCA_011680675.1 of Gymnobelideus leadbeateri. Classification (NCBI taxonomy): domain Eukaryota; kingdom Metazoa; phylum Chordata; class Mammalia; order Diprotodontia; family Petauridae; genus Gymnobelideus; species Gymnobelideus leadbeateri. The sequence goes on from WOXC01004063.1 coordinate 44,953, forward strand.
TGGAAATATCATCCACGTTGTGTACATCCTGCCCTGCCCAGCCTAGTAGCTGCCAACAACCCCAGACTCTGTACATTTTGCAGTTGTTGGAAAGGGAGAGTGAGATGGATTAGGCCTGTGGGGAACATTCCCTAATCCCTGCCTCCAAGAAAAATCACTGGGAAAACCAGCCTCTGCTCCAGGTAAAGTCTACAAATTCTCTGTTCAAGTTACAAAAAATGTATTTTATCTCTTTTTGATCTGTTTCCTGAATTTATAAAGGGAAAAACAACGGTGTTGTGAGATTAAAATGGCATGATGATTGCAAAATGTTTAATATAATAATAACTGGCATATGTTGGATACAACACTCGTTATTATCTCTTTAACTTTGAAGTGGGTTTTGAATGACAGGAGTGATGAGATCAATTATTTTATACATCATATGATGTCATTTGAAATTCATTGTTATGTTGTTGCCATCTTTCTAGAACTTTATTGCATTTATAAAAGTCTGCTTGGCTAGTGAACTTTGAAAAAAAAAAAACATTTTTGAAGCAGAAATGGTGTTACAGCAATTTTTAACCTGGATTGTGTTGCAGGTGAATTGAGTTTTTATGTTATAAAACCTGATAATTTCAAGCTGTTATATTTGGGTTACAAACAAGTAATAATAATACTGCTGATATTTACTATGATGGATGATTGTTCATTTAAAATTTTGGCTATTATGGAAATATATAGTGATTTAAAGTTATAATTTCCACATTATTAAGGATGAAATGAATGATTCCCTGCACAAGGTGAATTGGAAATGCATTTTGTAGGATTCTTATTGAGCAAATGAGAAACCCTGGAAGAAAAAAATATTATAGGGATGTGGTTTTCAAGTTTGCCCCATCTAAGGATGTATTTGTGTTAATTTGAAGGTTTCCAGAATGTAAATGATTTCTAGTGATAAATTGATTGGCTGTGTGGCACTAAGTAAACACATCCAAATGAATTAAGGTCACAAGATACTGATGTTTGCTAAAAAACATCTGGCAGTGTGCCTTCTTTGTTCTCAGCACTACTTAAACTGTAAGATTCAGACTCCAAATTGGAATCTCACCCAAGGAGAGGACGCTCTGCCTGGGACCCTCCCGTGTGGGACCCTGATGGCTGCATCCGGGATTCCCCAGCTTGTGTGGTCAGGTGTTGGTGCTTCCCCCGAAAAGGTGATGCTTGTAAATATGTAAATATATGTCCACTATTAATCATAGTTGCTCTTATTCTGCTATCTTTAAGCCTCTTATTCTCTTATCTCTGGTTTTTTTCTCACTTGCCTATATATATACATATATTCTGAATAAATATTCTAAAGAAATTGCCTTGGCTCTTTCTTGGAGTGCCGAGCATTCCAGTTTATGTGAATTCTGAACCTCCTTAATTGGACAAATGGTAAATTGTCTATTGTGAAAGTCCAACCCATAGCCCCCCATCAGTGGAGTCTTAAGGCTCTTATCTCTCCATAATCCTTTGGCAATATAAAATTCACTTCTAAACAGCTTAAACTATCCAGATGACTCACAAAAGAATTCCTCTTTGTTCTGATCCCTATCTCCACATGCCAAAAAGGGCATCTCTACCTGGATCCCCGTGCCCCACCTCAAATACCATGTCCAAATCCAAATAATCTAAATGTTCTCAAATAGTTGCTAACCACCCCCTAACCCTCAAAAGAAAAAAAAATCCCTATTCCTCAGAGTGTCCTAAAAAGAGTGCTGTATTTAGAGTCAGAGGAGGTGGGTTCAGGCCCGAAAAAACAAACAAACCATGAAGTGTTTACAAAGTTTAGAGTTAAAGATACCATCACCAAAAATCAAAGAACGACTCACTGGGGAAAGAACCTGGATCTGAAGATTCTGAGATCTTTTATAGCTTTCTTGATCTAACTGGACTTTGGTTTCTACATCAGAAAGCTAAGGGGGCTATTTAACAAGATGACTTCTCAGTCTATGATCCTGTCAGCCTTTTCTATTTGTTATACAGAATGTGAATATACTAGGGGAAATAGATTGCGGGTAAAATGTTTCAGATTTTATTTCTGTCACCATTCACTTCAGCTTCTCATATTCACAACCAGAAAGCTATATTTTGACTTTACTCTTATAACTCATTATACAGTCAGTTACCACCTCCACTTGTGCCTAGATGTCAAAGGGGATACAGCCAGTCCGCCCCAGGAAGGCTGAATCCAGATTTGACCTCAGAAGCTTACTAGCTATGCGACCCTGGACAAGTCACTTCACCCTCATCTGTAAAATGCTGGAGAAGGAAATGGCAAACCGATCCGGTATCTTTGCCAAGAAATTTTCAAATGTTGTTATCGGGAGGCGGACACTTCTAAAACAGCCGAACAACACTTCCCCCAAACCTCTAGAAACCAGATACTTCCACATTTAGAAGGCAGAGCACAGAATGCATAGAAGTCCAGAGAATCGGGAAGACAAGCTCACTTATTTAAGCCCAGTAGTCCTTATTAGCTGGGAAACTCGTTTCAAATCTTTCAGGTCAGTTTCCTCATCTGAAAAATAACGATAATCATAGAACCAGTCTTCCAGAGCTATTCTGAAGATAAAGTGACATAACATTTGTCAAGTTCTATATAAATAGCTTTATTATCTTTTCCACCCTAGGACAGACTGTACATTTCTTCCCATTTCTACTCTCTAGTCCCTACAATCAAGTCTTTAAAATTCCAGAATATTATTTCTTACACATGAATCCACTCCTATCAGTCCCCTGCTCAAAAGTCTCCAGAAATTCCCTGGTTGTCTTTTGGGGAAAGTTTCAACTACTGTACCTGGCAAACCATCCTCTGCACGCTCTGCATTTATCTGCTCATATGGTTCTTTAGGCTTTGAATGTCAGTCATTCCCCTGATTTGTCTGATAAAAGTAACAAAAAGAAAATGAGGCTGGGCTGTGCTCATAAGCCCCTCCCCTCTTCCCCACTAACCTAACTTCAGGTCAAACATCTCCCTTAGCTCACTAGCAAACAAAAGCACTTCTTGGGGATTAGAATACATACCTTCTTTTTCTAAGGGCAGGATCTTGGAAAAGGAAACAGAAACGGGTAATTGGGGGCAAAGAAAAGAATGGAAGCCGTCGCGTGTATATTAATTATTGAACATAACATTGTGCCAAAGCGAATTACAAATGACGTGTCAAATGTGATCTTCTTATTCTCCAGGGCTGTGACTTCAGCTCTCGAAATTCTTTAATGAAATCCTTCCAACTTGGCATTATTCCCTTCTTGGCGCTTCAGTGCTATAAATTGTACAATTTAATTCAGCCTATTTTCTAGCTGAAATAGGGACTAACCTAAGCCCACGTTTTCATAAACAAGCCTATTGACAGGAAGTTCTGGTTTTCCCTCTCTGGGCTAATTTAGTTTGGTAATGATTTTCAGGAATTCACAGCGGAGTCCTATTTAGCTAGCGGGCTATATTCCTTTGCTCACATGCCTGTGATTGGTTAGAGGCCTTACTGTTCTTCCCTGATGTGCAGCCGATTGGGTCATGCAATATCTCTTCCGGTCGACTCCCAAGCTTGGCCTTCTTCCTAAAACACCACACCGTAAGCTTGTAGTCACTCTAATCTGTGATTTGATGTATTATAAAACCTTCTATTTTACTTTCCTGACCCTGGTCTAAGATCTAAGACCCAAAAGAAGGCTTTTAAAAGCCAGTACAAGTTATGGCCCCCAATTAGCTTCCACTATTTTTCTTAATTAGAAAAAAAAATTGCACACATTACATCATCTGGGCAAAACAAAAGACAAGAGGTACAGTCTTCAGAAAGAAAAGGTGTGTGGCCCTGAAAAGGGCCTTTTATTTTGTGAGGAATGTAGGAATTTAGCCACCGAAGCCGTAGAGGGTTCGGCCCTGGCGCTTGAGCGCGTAGACCACGTCCATGGCAGTGACGGTCTTCCTCTTGGCGTGCTCGGTGTAGGTGACGGCGTCCCGGATCACGTTCTCCAGGAACACCTTCAGCACGCCGCGGGTCTCCTCGTAGATGAGCCCGGAGATCCGCTTGACGCCGCCACGCCGAGCCAGACGGCGGATGGCAGGCTTGGTGATGCCCTGGATGTTATCTCGAAGTACCTTCCTGTGCCGCTTGGCACCCCCCTTGCCAAGTCCCTTACCGCCTTTGCCGCGACCAGACATGTTAGCTACAAGATCTCTGACAGAGTTGTAAAGGAACCAGGCCCTTGCGTGCTCTTATATAGCCGAGAGTCCGACCTGTTTGAAAACCACTAAGGATGGGCGGGAATAATTGTTCCCCACCCCTTTTGACTCTAACAACCAATACCTAGTTCAAGAATGCATAAGTATCCTCCCTTCAAAAGAGACATCCCTCTAAAGAGAATTTTTTCCTTAAGTATTTCATGTCCAGAATCGTATTTTCAGATCTTAATTTTCAGTAAAGTTTCTTTCGAGAAATCTGAAAATAGAGACTCAAACAAATACGGATCACATCCGTCTTTTACACATAATAAACTTGGATGAAGAATGATTCCTCCAATGGCAGGAGGCCCAAGGTCTCACTTTACATGCCATTTCCTGTAGCAGCTTATAGCATTTATCTTAACCTATAACTTATTTGTGCCAGAGCTGCTTCGGGATAGAGCCTAAAAGTCAGGAACACTAGTTTACTGAATTTCAGTTGTCTAGTACAGCTTTTTCAGATGAAGGGAAACAACTGATTATCGAGTGGCACAAGAGAAATTTGAATGCTTGCAAGACCTCTTGGTCTAGTTTCCTTATTTCCGTTCCATGCTGCTGTAAAATGTGTGCACGTATTATTTATATCCATTCATTTATTTGAATGACTCCGAGAAGGGAAAATCCAGGTCACAAAGAAATTCGTTTGGCAGATATCCCTTCTGCTGTTTTCTGATATGGTCTGTTTTCTGATATGGTCTGTTTCCTGATAGGAACATCCTTATCTTCCCCTTCCAGCGTCTCTTTTCCGATAAGGAAATCCTTATCTTCCCACCCTCATCTATGTAAAATTCTACTGTACCCATCCTGCTTTTGAATTCAGGTCCCGTATACAGTAGCTGAAACTGGTTCTCTGGACTCATTAACTTACTGGTTCAAATTTGCTCCAGGTGTAAAAAAACTTCGACTGTTCCTGTGTCTTGTCTCCTGTGCTGGTTTATTGGCAAGGACTAGTCTGCAGCTGAGGGAACACAGGTCAGCCAGTCAGTGATTAGGACATTTACCTTCTCCCTTTTCAACTAAGGGTCACCAACCACTCCTCTCCCAACCTCCAACCACACTCAAATTGGATTTAGAGTTATAAAGTTCCTCTGGGGCCTTACAAGAAAGTTAAGTAGTTGCTAAGAAGTCCATTAAAGGAGGCAGATGAAGTAATCTAAGATTGCGACTTAGCAAGTTGTGACTGGCAAATGGCAACAGGACATCTGAGCAAGGAATTTGTAGAGTTGAACTGATTCAATAAGTGCTAAGGAAGTTATGGGAGTGTAGCCAGCAAAGTGATGCAGACCTGGGAAAGAATGGAAGGCTGAAGGTACTAAAGATTACAATGAAGATTAGGGTTAGGAGTCATAAAGCACAGGGAAAGATGGAATGATACAAAGCTTACAATCTAATGGGCATTGTTAAGATCAAGGTCAGGAACATAATTATTTGTACTTGTGTAAGCGGCCTCTACCTTTCCCAACCTAAGGGCCAGCCCTAGGTTGTATTCTCAGGATATATTGAAGAGACCAGAGACGAGGGAGAGAAACGACTTACAGTTTATTCTAAGATGGCGGGGCGCACAGGAGGCCGCTGTGAGGCAGAAAGCTGACTCCTTATATACTTTTAGAGTAAGATTCAGGCATAAATTCCTCTGGCCTGGGGAAGGTGACCCAAAGTGTGGGGGGAGGGGGGGAGGTCGAACCAGCCATGTCAGCTGTGGCTCATCAAGCAAGCAATCTGGTGAGAGACGTCCTTGTGAGCCGGCAACTGGACTGTGGCCCTCAGCACCTCCTCATTTCCCACCGGCTCAGAGTGGCCTCTGAACCAAGAGGCCTTGAGGAAGTTCCGGATTTCCCAGGAGACAAGAGACGCTTGGAACTCACACTGTCCCTTCCATATTTGAGGTGGTATGGTGGAGTGGTGGAGTAGAATGAGGAAGCAGGAAGTTAGGGCAACTAAGGGAGTTTATATATGTATATTATGTATGTGTATATATGTATATGTGTATGTATATATATATATGCATATATGCACGGGGAAGAAATATATCTCTGTATCTATCTACATATATATTATATATATGTACATATGTTGAAGTCTTCTAGTATGGAGGTAGGAAAGACTGTGATCCAACTGAAATAATAGAGGAAGGAGAGTGTTCTAAAGATGGATAATTACCATTCAGAACTAGATTGAGTGATAAATCTATATGGCATAAACACCAAAGGAAGAGATTTTTCTGAGTGATGGTAGTTGAGGAAGTGCCTAGAATTGATAATAGGAAGCAAGGAATATTACAATTTCTCCATGATGACCATTGGGAGGCAGGTGGAGAAGAAGCATACAAGTGAAAATCCAACCAATACTGGAAAGTGTGGTCTGGGATGCTGTGTCATCAGGAGGGAGCAAAGGTATGAATTTTAGGTTTATTCATAATCATTGGGATGGGGACATTGTGAGGGTGTGGGGCTAAGTAAACCAATAAGGAATGGACTGAGCAGAGTATCCATGGTTGGAAAGAGGTTTGTTGAAGGAGACAATTAAATTGTTCAATCTTAAAGTCCAATCTTGTAGCAGGTGTTGATGTTATACCCTGTGAGGTCCCAGGAGGTTCACCTGCCATGGCAGGGGAAAGTATGATTGAAGGAGTAATTGCTAGGTTAGAGGGCTAAAAAAAAAAAAGTCAGGGGGAGGGGAACTTGTCCATGTTCCCAAGCGCAGGAGAAAGGCAGAAGAAGAAGATTGCCAAGAAAAACAACTGAAGATGAACTGACTTGTCAATGTATTGCCCTGTTCCTACTTCATTCTCTGGGGTCAGTGGTCCTAGTTCTAGATTTCTACACTGTGACTTAGGAGTGATAAGAAAATCTCTCAAGGGTGGTTTGTGGTTCTGATTCATTCATTTCTGAATCAGGGGCTGAGCAAAATTCTGACACTGTTATTGAAAAAGGACGTATCTTTGCTATGGCTTTCCTCCCCATTGTTTGTTCCCTGGCCACGAGTTCTGTAAGTGTGCTCTAAAACTCCTTGAGAGCAAGCAGGAATTGTTTGGCTTTCCTTTTTATATTTGCAGCCTTTACTTTTAACTCAGTGCTTGTAACAAAATAAATCCTCAATGAGTGTTTTTCCAATCATCATTATTCATTCTTTCTCTTTCATTTTTCCTTGACCCCCATCCACTCTCTGCATATGCCATTCTTGTCTTCTTTTTTTCCCTCATCTGCTCCAATCTTCCTCTTCCTGATCTCCCCTTTTCTTCCTTTGTCTTCAGTAGTCAACTGTGCTAAGTGTTGGGGATAGGGAAAAAAAGGCAAATGTGTATTCATTTCAGTCCCTGCCATCAAAGAAGCTCTACATTCTCAATGGGGAGACAATATGCAAATAAATATGCACATGCATATGATATAGTAGATATATATCTATATAGATATAGGTATAGGTATAGGTATAGGTATAGGTATAGATGTAGACGTAGACGTAGACGTAGAGATATATAGATAGACTCAAGCTCTCCTTGAGTCCTCCAGGTACACGCTCTGGGAACCTCCCCTTGGACTCTTGATTAAATTTTCTCATTTGATGAGGCATTTGGATGAGGCAATAAGCCTTACTTTGTGGTTGGACCCAGACCAACTACTAGCCTAGTTACTAGCCTAGCCCTCCATTGTTCTAACTCTGTTAGCTCTAACAGTTAACACTGTTGTGCTCTAACTCCATTGTTCATCTACCTCCCCACCCTTAATCTCATTGACCTCTTTAACTCCTCCAGAACAGGCCTAATCTGTAACCTTCAGCTACCTCTCACCCTTAATCACTCATTGACCTCATTAACTCCTCCTGAAGACCCTCCCCAAACTCTTCCTCTGGACCACCTCTAGATTCTTCCCACAACCTTCTGTATTATAAGACCCCATGGTGTGAGATCACCATAGAATGCCATAGAATAGTGAGAGCACCACAGAATTACCTAGCAGACTTACTCTGTGTCTAATGCAAGTGAACTTTTAATAAATTTTACTTTTCTTTGTCTTCTTTGAGAAGACTTGAGTCATATTCATTCGGCAGGGCCCAGTGTGTTGGTATTTTGGTATTTAATATACTCCAGAGCAACCCTAATGTATGCTTATAGTTATTTGCAAATTGTCTCCCATTAGGGTGACCTTGTTGATGGCAGGGACTGAAAGAGATGACATTGTCCTCTACGGTAATAAAGAGGTAGGAGGGGGAGAGGAGGATATAGAGAGAAAGATAATGAGTTTGGTTTTGGACATGAGTTTAAGATATTTCTGAGAAATGTCTGAAAGGCAGTTGGATTTTATAGGAGAGGTTATAGGTAAAACTGAGAATATCCAGCATAATGATGGCAATTAAATCCATGGAAGTTGAGATCAACATGGGAAGAAAGAGGGCGAAAAGAAGAAGGCCCAGGACAAAATCTTGTGGGACTCCTGTGGTTAGAGGCTATATGACCTGGAGGAGGATACCCCAAACACTCATAAGGATCAACCATCATGATGAAAGGAGAACCAGGAAAAAGAGCTGTACTGAAAAACTAGATAGAGAATATCAAGAAGAGTATCAATGTCAAAGATTACTGAGGTTGAGAAAAATTAAGAAATGCATTTATCAAAAAAAAATTTTTTTTAACTTCATGGGAATCCCTGCCTTACTTAAGAGCTTTGAACCTTCCCCCCCCACCCCCACCCCATCCCCCAATTATTTGATCTTTTCCTTGTGAACTGATGGTAGCTTTTGTAAATCATGATTCATTTACATAAAGTTTTATTCCCAGTATTTTGCTGAGTGTGATGGACTAAGTGCTGGGGGGGGGGTGGGGGGGATGGGAGAGGCAGACAGGGTCGAGAGTTAAGGATGACTGATAAAGTTTTATGTTTCACAGAATCTATAAGACAGGATTCTCACTCCTGATTTAGTGGCCAAGGATACCATCTGGAGACATGTTTATGAGTCTTGGTTTCATTGCTAGTTTACCAAGGGCAGAATTTGAATTGCATCTGAAGTCTACCCAAAACTGGGAGTCTGCCTTTCATTTCTATTGATTGTATATGTCATCTATTGTGATTCTCCCACCGGTAGCCAGGACCATCCCCAGTTCTTCTCTCCCTATTCTTTAAAAAGAGGAAGCTGGGGGACTAGAGAAGGAAGTCCCACCTCCCGAAGGACCTAGTTTTCAAACCTGCTCTTTTCTGGTTGGGAGGGGCAGAATTGGCAGGTCTGACCAGTTACTACAGCTACACTTCTGAGCTACATAGGAACAAAAAAAAAAAAAAGTAATGTTGTTTGGGTTTGTTTTGTTTTTTACAAGATTCTTACTAGGAAAAATAAACATATCACTTTTCCCTCCTGGTGTCCTGACCCCAGACTGAAGGGGGGAAGTTACCCATCTCAATGAAGTTCATACATATCATAAAGACTTTAAGTTCATACATAAAATGCAGTCTTTTTTTTTTTTTTTGCTTTCATAAGGGCAGTTGGGGTCAAGTGACTTGCCCAAGGTCACTCGGCTAGATTGGGGTGGGGGGGAGGGTGTTAAGTGTCTGAGGCTGGATTTGAACTCAGGTTGTCCTGACTCCAGGGCTGGTGCTATTCACTGCTCCACCCAGCCGCCCCCAAAGCAGTCTTTAAGGGGGGGGGGGTGGAATCCCCCTTCTCTGAATTCCTCCCTCCCCCTGGTTTTGCATATTTAAATGTCCTGGGTATTTTGTCCAGTTGTGTTCTGGATGCAACTTTGTCTACTCACTCAGTTGTGTTGTAGGCTCAACAGCAACACAATTAAGAGAGCAGGAAGTTTCAGAAGTACAATGCTAATTTCTAGTTGAGGGGTGTGGACTAAAAGACAGAGAGAGTCAATGAATCTTTGGAGAAGAAAGAGACATGAAACTCCAGTGCTAGGCTGAAGGGCAGAAATGCTTTTGAATCAAATTGATCAAAAAGTATCCAACACCTAATAGGTGCAAAGCACTGCCAGGCCCTGGAGAACATATTAAAAGTGACTAACTCAGCCAGAATCTTTTCCATCCTTCATGGAACTTGCCATCTGGCCTTTTTCCAAGTCTATTCCATTAATGACCTGATTCAGAACTCCACCAAGCAGCTTCTTTCTGCTTTCCCCCTGAGGCTGACTGTATACACTTGCTTGAAACAAGTAAAGTGGAAATAATGGAAGACAGATTCGATTAAAAGAACACCTTTCGTAGTTGGCAGGATTCGAACCTGCGCGGGGAAACCCCAATGGATTTCTAGTCCATCGCCTTAACCACTCGGCCACAACTACTTCTTATGCTAAAAAAATTATAATGTAAATAATAAATCTTGGAACTGTCTCCTGTTGGCAGGTTTGAGCATGTTTATTTAATGTTTAATAATCATCTGGTCCCTTCATGAAAGAAAAAAAATTGCTATAAGCATATTGTTGTGAAGCAAGACAGAAGATCCCCGAAATTGAATTTGAAGTTGATTCATTTTGGGAAACGTGGGGCTACCCAAATCAGACAGTGGTTGGCGTTGGCATAGACAGTGTGAGGGTTTTTAAAGAGGTTCCATAGCCAGGTTACTTAAGCTGAAACTACAGTGGTTGGTCAGTGTACATTTGAATTTCCCTGCTGGTGTGAAACCCTAGGCTGAAACTCCTGCCCATGGATCATTTAGGGGAAGGGGAGAGGTGGGGGTTGTGCTTGCTTACAGAACAATTAAGGGAGGGGAAGGTGGAGTTCGTTTTCTTTACAGATCAAGGAAGGGAAAGGGAAAGTGGAGTTGTCTTCTTTAAGGATCAATGAAGGGGAAAGGTGGAGTCCTGTCCAACAATATCACTTCACCTCTAAAAACGGATATGGTTAATTTTTATATGTCCTATAAACACCCTCTCCCCTCCTTGTATGCCCTCTGTTGAATTTCTTACAATACACAGTATTCCAAAACACTAAAGTCAACTAATAATCAACAATAGTCAACAATCCTTCCACTTTAATAGTTTTTCCCTTTAAAGAAAGGACTATGATAGTTTCTTGATCCACCTGCCTGCCAGTTGCCCCCTCCTCTTATATATTTGCTTATGTGTAAGCAAATTAGTCTAAAGTTCTTTCAGGATTTTTCCCTTTAGGAATTTTGTATAAAATGTCAAGAAGAAAAGCTAATAAAGGCCTGGGGGGTGGGGGAGATGGAATAAATTGTGGTAACTAGTTTTAAAACATTACCTACCCTAATTAAGATCATTATCTTCCCCACCTCCCTAAAGAGGTAGAGTTATGGCCCACCTAAAAATATGGGACAGGGATTAAGGAGGGGATGAAATCATGGAGCTACCTGAGGCATATACAAGAAAGGCTTCTTTTCATCTCTAATAACCAAACCCCTCTCTGATCCCATTCCATGTGGTTTAATCTCTAAAGCCAAAATGAAGGTTCCATTGCTGGATTCTAAGTTCATATGCTAAAGTATAAGAAATAAAGGCTCTGGGAAACCCCTAGAGCCACAGGAGGCATTTAAGCCTTTCGTTAATGCTTGACCCAAATCTCAGTTACTAGTCTGGAGCCCCTCCATTGTCCAGCTACTCCCTCCCCACCCTTGATCCTCCCCAAATCTCTTCACCCTTAAACTATAAAACTATTACCCTCTATAGTTGGTCATAAGTAGCCTTCAGCTATTTCCCACCCTTAATCTCTCATTACTGGAGTCAGACCTCATTTGACTCCTCCTGAAGACCCCCCCCACACACACACACACAAACTCCTCTAGATTTATCACATATCTTTTCTGTATATAACCTCCATATTGTTGAAGGAGCTAGAGCAGACTTACTTCTGTGTCAGATTATTCTGGTTCCCTTGTCCAAGTCCAAATGCAAGCATCACAGATACCTTGGCTCCTTAAGAGTCTACCCATTATGGCAGACCTTTAAAACTTTGCTTTTCTTCAATAAACTTGAGAGAAGACTTGAGTAAATTCATTTGTCAGGACCCTGCGTGGGATTTCAAGCCCCCTAAACACTAGACCTCAACATTATGGTTCCCTGACCTTTACAAATCTTTTAAAAAGAAGAGTTTACCTAAAAAAGCAATTTTTCCTACATTTACTATTGCATGGGGAGGGAGGGAAATAGGAATTTCAATCATTTCACTACATTTTGATGGATATAGAAATCCCCCAACTGAGGAGGTTACAGGCTCTGGGAACAACCCCCTTGCTGATTGAATGTTCCATTTCTATATCCAAATCAACTGTCACACCCCGTTGAACTGGTTGGCCTAGCCCACCATTGTCTGTCCCTTTGTTGGTGGTCTCCAGGTAGCCTCCAGCAATTTCACTCATTTACTGGAGTCTGACCTCATTAACTACCTTCCTAAACTCATTACTGGAGTCTGACCTCTCTGACTCCTCCCCAAACTCCTCCTCTAAACCATCCCTCCCAGATTCGTCCCACAACCTTTTTGTATATAATACCCCATATCTTGCCTCCATGTGGTGTGAGAAGGCCATAGAATTTTCTAGTACAGACTGCTCTGTCAAATGATTCTGGCCCACTTGTCCAGTACAGCCTTACAGATACAGAGCTAAGAGTCTATCCAATATAACAAACTTTTAATAAGCTTTGCTTTTCTTTAATAAACTTTTGCTTTTCTTGAGAGAAGACTTGAGTTGAATTCATTCAGCAAGACCTAGCGTTTTGGCCTCTCAAGCACCCCTAACCCTAACCTCTTCACAACCACTCTGGTGGTCTAATGTTAGGAAATACCTCACTCCAACCTGGTAAAACAGATGTTCTCATCCACAATTGTAATAGCTACTTGCTTGTCACTGTATAGAGTCCTTGAAGTTTTATCTAAAAGGACTGCTTTTACAATTGTAAAACTTTTTGCTTTCTTTTAACTTTCTTTTATCTCCTGCACTTGAACTGGTAATATGGTCTCATAAACCAGCCTTTTATTGCCCTTTTCATTCTCCCATCTGATTTCCCACCCTCTTCTCTATCCTTCCCTCTTCCTTTGGAATGCTTAGCTTTTCCTAAGTGCTACTAAAGATCAGCGATGTGTGCTCTAAAAAAAGCCTGAATCATTAATAAAAACCAAATAGAGAATTTGCTCTTAGGGAGAGCAGATTCCTTAGCATTCTAATTTCAGGCTGGCCTCCAATCTTTGATCCTGAGAATCAGATTCTAGACAAGAAAATTCCCCAACACTATTCATTAAGTCATTATAATATATTCTTATTCATCAATGTTTCTGCTTGGTAGGCTGAGCTCAAAGATGGGAACATATCTATGGAAATGAGATTCCCAAAACTTTGTGAATGAAGGCTGATACAGGCAATGGGTTGGGTTTTGACACACCTTTAAGTGGTCTTCAGGAGTGCATGAAAAAGAGAAAAATAAAATAAAACCAACTCTTCCCTTCCTCAAATAACTTTAGCACTTGGTCTTTTACTCCTAACTCAAAATCACATTCTGTGTGTGTTTGTTTCACTTGCAAGTTAATGAGAATGAAAACTTTTGTGGAGGATGCTTCCAGATCCAAAAAGCCAGCAACTCTCCTGAGTGGATGCTAGACATAAAAAATCTTCTGTAAGTGGATAATTGAAAAAGTTTGAACTGAATAACAAAAGTCCTGAGTGAAAAGGGTCAACATAAAAATGATGAGGTTAGGGTGAGGAGTACTCGAGACCACAAAATACCAACATCCCAAGTCCTGCCACATGAATTCTACTCAAGTCTTTCAGCCAAAGAAAAGCAAAGTTTATTAAAAGTTCACCATAGCCTAGTACTGTAAGGCCAGAATCATCTGACACAGTAACTCTGTATACACTAGGTCCTTCTATGCTCTCACACACATGGGGACAAGATGGGGTCTTATATACAGAAAGTGTGTAGGGTTAGGAACCTAGGGGTAGTCTAGAAGAGGATTTTTGGGGAGGGTCTTCAGGAGGAGTCAGATAATAGTTGATTTGGGTATAGATATTTTTATAGGCTCAAGGGTGGGAAATGGATGGACAATGGAGGGCCAAGCTAGTAACAAAGGTTTGGGCAGAGTCACAATGAAAGGAATATGGCCTCAAACAAATGCTTCATCAAATGGGACAATTCAATCAGAGTTCAAGGGGGCTCCCAAAGCCTGCACTTCATCACCAAGTAACCAAGTAACCCAGCAGGAAAATCAGCCAAGACTTAGTTGAGTGGGCTGGATTGCTTCCTGAGAATTGCAAACTACAAACCAAGCAAATGTCACATCTTTTAAATTACTAACATTCTCACAGTATTGCTACATGGCAGTGACACATGGAATAACTACCCTCTCCAAAGAATATAAAATGAATATGACACAAAGGGACAAGGGAAAGAACAAGAAAGGAAAATATTAGCATCTGAAATTTATAAATTAATGCATAGGTTTAGCTAAGTTTTAGTAGACTTTTACATTTGGGGATATGTGTTACTGGTTGGGAATTGATAGACTTTAAGAAAATTCTAGCATATGTGTGTTTTATATATATAGATAGATAGATAGATAGATAGATAGATAGATAGATATAGATATGGGTGTATATTACACAATTATGTTTATGTATTATGTATATGTGTTTGTATGTATTTATGTATTATACATAGGGAGTATCAAAAGACTTAATATTTTGCGTATAAAACTACTTTTGTGTGGATCTTATAGTCACAATAACTTTATCTAATCCTGGAAGTTCTTGAAGCTGTATACGATTATGATTTACTATCACAATTAATAATACCAAGTGTAACTTTGATGCTTTTCCCTTTCTGTTTGAAAAACACCCTGTTCCTGAACTGTAACTTAAGATAAAACTTTCAGTATGAGATAATTTCTAGGACTTCTTCATAAAGATTTGCCCAAGAATACAAGAATACAGACTGGGACACATGATAGAGAAGGTTCTACAAACAGCTGCCATCTGGAAATATTAGCATGTTAAAAGCATTAAGATATACTACCTTCAAGCCTAGAGTCTGGATATTCCTTCCCTTCACTCTGACTTATAACTTTGAGATTCTAGACCTTCTGTTTCTCTAAATGAATCTTGTTTTTGTATTGTCTAGCATATACAGTTACAATTTAAATGGAATGATAAAATGAAACTAAATAAATATAATGACCTAGACTGTCCATAGAGAAAGGATAAGAAAATTTACTTCCTCTCCTTCGAAGAGGTGGGAACTATTGGTATGAAATGTTATACACAGAAAGATTTTATGACATGTTTTGTTGAGTTACTTTCTTTTTCAAAAAATTCTTTATTAAAAGATGACTTTCAGAATATGTTCAGAAATGAAAATAAGAAAAAAAACCAAAATACATCAATGAATGAAAGCTGAATTCCAAAATTTGAAGGATTGTCAAGTGGAAGAGGGATGGAGACTGCTTCTTTCTTACCCAGTGTGAGGCAGACTGCTTCTTTCTTACCCAGTGTGAGGCAACAAAGACAGCTTTAGTGTGTATAGCAAGAGCTTGTCCTTGGAGCCACAAAAACTTGGGGTCAACTCTGTCATATGCTTGACTTACTGACTAGTAATCTGGAACCTACTCTTCATGACCCCCTTTGGGGGTTTTCTTGGCCAAGATACTGGAGTGGTTTGCCAGTTCATTTTACAGAAGAGGTAATGACCTAGCACAGAATTAAGTGACTTGCCCAGGTACACACAGCTAGTAAGTGTCTGAGGCCCATTTTGAACTCAGGAAGATGGAGTCTTCCTGACCCCTTGGCTGATGCTCTATCCACTACACCTTGTCTCCCCTAACAATTAGAACTATATGAAGTATTACCTGCAGAGTTCTATCTCCCTAAAGGTCTACATATTTTAAGAGATTCTTTTTCTGGAAGGGGGCATGGTATGAATTTGACTAGATGCCCCTGAGGTCTTGTCTCTGAGATGCCATGACCCTCATTATTTTTACTTCCACCAATCAAGCTTAATACAAACCTTCATTACTAATTGCCAAGTTATATGTCATCAATTTTCTTAACAAGTCTTTACACTCTCCTTCATATTTCTCAAAATATTTCTTAGTCAGAAACCTGGTCATGTCACTATCTCACTCAAAAACTATTGTTTACAGAGTAAACTTTCCACTCCTTTGCCTGACTTTCTCCACAATTTGGTGTGCATTTCCAGTCACATCTCAAAAACTGCCAAGCAATCAAATACAGATGTCCCAAAAGTGCTTAGATTTTTGGGACACCCTGTATATAACAATACTATTGACCTTTTATTTGTGCACCTCAAACACAGCCTATAATTTCTGGCTTGTAACACATTTGCTGCTCACTATACCTGGAATAAGTGAGAGGCCTCTAGCTCTGAATTCAGAGAACCTGGGTTCAAATTTATGTGATCCTGGGCAAGTCACCTTAGTTTCTACATCTACATAGAAGGGATGACTTAGACACTACCTAAGATTCTTTTAAATTGTAAAACTGTAAGGAACAGGGCATTTGTATCCCATCTGCCAATGTTAAAAATCTAGTCTACTGCCATAATTTCTCAATCTTATCCTCTCCAAGTTATACATACCCAAACTGGTCTGTGATAGAAGGCTAAGGAGCAATTAAAGGAAGTGTTATTTTTTTAAGAGCATTTCTTCTTAACCTGTGAACACTACAGTGAGAGCTTAATAGGGAGCCCGAGAATACTGAATCTAATTAAAATGATCACACCATCATCTCTTAAAATCTAATAGGAGCTAATAAAAAGCCATGACCTAATCTTTTCAAGAATAAGTTTTTTAACGGTTGGGAGCATTGCAGGCAGTACAACCGTTCTTCTCGGCACTATAAAACTGAGCTTAAAGGGAGCCTCACCACCATTACCAATAGGCTAGTAAATTTTCTTCGACTGAAAATGTTCTCAGTTAAAACGGTGACTACCACAAAACTGGATCCTTGAGGTTACATAACAAAAATGGAATAAAGCACTGGTACTATCACTTTTGCTTTCTACAATTGGCCACCCCTAAAAATTATCAACACTGCAGCTAATTAGACTAAGCCCAGGAAGACCTTTTAATTCCGCAGATCTGATCTCAGCTCTTTTGATGAAAAAATGAGGGGCCCTGAAAAGGGCCTTTTAAGTCTGTTTTGTGAGTGTAGTAAATCAATTTAGCCGCCGAAGCCGTAGAGGGTTCGGCCCTGGCGCTTGAGCGCGTAGACCACGTCCATGGCAGTGACGGTCTTCCTCTTGGCGTGCTCGGTGTAGGTGACGGCGTCCCGGATCACGTTCTCCAGGAACACCTTCAGCACACCGCGGGTCTCCTCGTAGATGAGCCCGGAAATCCGCTTGACGCCGCCGCGCCGAGCCAGCCGACGGATGGCAGGCTTGGTGATGCCCTGGATATTATCGCGGAGCACCTTCCTGTGCCGCTTGGCACCCCCTTTACCCAAACCCTTTCCTCCTTTACCACGACCAGACATGATGGCAACTTTACAAAGGACTAGAGCGTCTGAGCTTCCCTTTGGCGGCGCGTGTTTATATAGCCGCATATCCGACCTGTTTGAAAACTGAAAACGCGCGGGCGGGAAACTTGATTATTACGTCATCTTCCGCCCGCCTTCTGTTCCCCCTCCCCACGCCATTTCTCTTGGTACTAACAGCTACTGGACCAAGAATTCAAAAGCTTAAGCTCCGCCCTCCCTTACTGTGCATCCTCTTCTTATTGGAAGAAATCGTTTTCCGAAGAAATCGTTTTCCGATTTCTTCTTTGTCTCAGATGTGTTTTTGAAATGTGTTTTCTAGGAAAATTCCGCAAAAAAAATTCTGTAAAGAAAACCCATAGAGGTGCAATGATTTTGCTCACGGTTATAGATCTAGCTAACGGCATACTTCGAATTTAACTGGATTAGGAATTTCCCCTTTGTCCTAAACCACCACTATGGTATTCCTACCCAATGCAAAGAGCTGGGGCTGGAGGAGACGTGCTGGTACATAAAGACATCTAGGAAAAATGGCATAGATGGATCTTCGTTTTGGAATTTTGGGGTGGTTCAATGATATGATTCTCATCTGTTTAAGAAAGAGCTTGTGCTCAATTCCGAGGTAATAGCAGACATATACGTGTGTATGTGTATATAGATACATACATACATACATACATACATACAAGAGACACAGAGACATATACATATATTAAATGCTTAATATGTATATATTTTGCGATACTAAATGGAAAAGGAGACAGTTCTTTATTGTCTTTTTTTGTTTTAATTTCTTCTTTTGGAAACCTTTACCACATTATGGCATCAATGAACATTCACTCTCGCTCATTTTCCGTCCTAACCTTATGGTATTTCTGCGGTGCTGGTGACGCGGATGCTCCCTCAGATTGTCCGGAAAAAGCGACTAGAGGGTTTGATTGTTAGGTGAACAAGAGGGCAGAACCAGTGAAACGTAAATATCATCTTAGAGTGAAGTCAAGATAAGTGTAACTGTGGAGCAGAGTGGCGCAGCGGAAGCGTGCTGGGCCCATAACCCAGAGGTCGATGGATCGAAACCATCCTCTGCTAAGTGGTTTTGTTTTTCACTTTTAAAAATCTGAAATCGTAAATATTTCACCATATTTTTAAAAGGTCTCTTAACAGGGAAAAAGAATTTTTAAAAGTACAAAGGGAATAAAAAGAATAGAATGACCTAGAAAATATTAGAATATAGACACAGCTAGAATGATAACCAGACGTCCTACTCCCCTTATTTTACAAAAGTGGGAACAGATTTAGAGAAGCTGAATAACAAGGTTGCAGTGGATTTCGTGTGGGACCTCGAGTCAGGAAGACTCAACTTCCGGAGTTCAAATTTGACCTCAGACACTTACTAGCCGAGTGACCTTGGGCAAGTCACTTCACCTTGTTTGCCTCAGTTTCCTCATCTGTCAAATGAGCTGGAGAAGGAAATTACAAACTTCTCTGCAATCTTTGCCAAGAAAACCGTAAATGGGGTCATGAAAAGTCTGACACGACTGAAACAACTGAACAAAAACAGTTACAAGTCCTCAAAGTCCAAATCCACAACTCTTCACTGCACCAAGCTGCTTCATGCAAGTATTGTCTTGCAGCATTGTATATTTGGTTATATTTTTGATGTTACAGTTTTAAACTTAAGTGACTGTATTTGTCTTCATTAGCTGATATATTCTCTCATTCCCGGTGATAACTGTGTCTATTTTTTCACCAATAGCTTGATCAACCTGTGACTGAGACAAGGCAGAGACAAGAGGTGGAGTGACGGTGTAGAAAACAAAGAATTTTCTTGGGCATAGATAAGGGAGAATGGACTGCAATTCATTTCTTCCTTCTTCCTCCTTTTCCTTATTTGTCCATTTCTTTCTATGTTTCACTTACCTGACTATGAAATAAAACTGAAGTTTATTTTCATTATTTTAATATATTAGCAGGGTTTAAGATGGAGTACCTCACATGTAGCCAATGTGAGTGTAGGGTGTAATCCCTGGTTGAAAACCACACTAAACCCCCATTCAGCCTGCTACTTTACTTTATTCATTCTTATTCTTGTTTCTAGGAAAACTAAGGTATATAACCTAATATTTCCTCATTAATTACCAAGATTTCCAGATCCCTCTTATTAATTAGTCAATCAGCTCTGAGCCCCTGCCCAGTTTATATTTGTTCAATAAACTTTACAAATCTCTCTTCTCATAAGTTTTTGCTATCACTCTCTTTATAAAATCTCCCAATCTCCTAGGCTTAAATAAGAATCACAATTATACTGGCTATGTAATTATAAGAATGTAACAGGCAATAAAACAAGGAATAACTAATTATCCACAATAGATAATCTATAAGATGAATCAAAGAAGTCACCTCTAAACATCACACCAGTGGCTAATTCTACCTCAGTTGTGGAATTGCAATCCCATTCAGCCCTCTTAGGATACCAACGAGAGTTTCTTTGCAAGATAAGCCTTAAAACAATTCTCTCAACAATAACAAAAGTTCTCTTAGTTTTTGGTCTTTGTCCTTACAGTTTCTCTCTGACCATCACACCTAAAACACACTCATCTCAGGATTCTTCTGTTGTTCAGACATGTTAGACTCTTTATGACCCCATTTGGTATTTTCTTGGCAAAGAAATTGGAGTGGTTTGCCATTTTCTATTCTAGCTCATTTTGCAGATGAAGAAACTAAGGCAAACAGAGTTAAGTGACTTGCTCAGGGTCACACAGCTACTAAGTGTCTAAGGACAGATTTGAATTCAGAAAGATGAGTCTTCCTTGACTTCAGGCCTCAGACTCTATACACTGGTTCACCTACCTGCTCTCTCAAGATTCTATTCCTTCTTAAAGATACAGTAACAATGTCCATCATTACTGTGGAAGAATGGTTATTGAATCTCGTGTTACACACAAATGTATCTTTTTTTTCTTTTCACTGATTTCTCTTCTGATGACAAACATGCTGAGTCCTTTCCTAACCTAACAAAAATCTTTGCCTACACTTTTATTACCCCTTTACAACTGACATGAGACTTTCTGAAAAGTAGTCTTCATTCCATACTTTGACTTACCTGTTTACCTTTCAGCCATTCAGAGTCTGGATTCTTCCCTCACCACTATACAGAAACTGTTCATTAATCGTTAAACCCAGTGATATTTTTCTCTGTACCTTCCTTCCTTGAGCTCTCTAACATTTGATGCAGTTGACCATTATTATTTTTATTCTTCTTTTGACTTTCAGTACATAGCACTCTTCCTGTTTCTTTTATTTCATTGTGTACTCCTTCTTTTCTTCCCCATATGATTCCTTTTCTCTTCCATAACATGTAATGTAAATATTACCAAATTCTATTCTTAGCTCTCTTCCTTTCTACAATATCTTCCTCAGTAATTTCAACTATTCCCATAGTTCCATCTACCATCTCTTTGTTAATGAATTGCAGATCTTAATCAAGGCCTCTCTCCTAAGTTTCAAACTAAAATTTTAGCTGTCTAGTGGGTATTTCTATCTAGTGGCTTCCACTGATAATTCAAATTCAAAATATTCCAAATTGATCTATCTTCCCCTATAAAAACTCACATCAGTATATAAAATAGCATCTTGAGAAAAGAAGCTATTGAGAAATTGAGGGCAAGGCACCCTGCTTGATTCTTCATAGTAGAGCACATTATGAATCTGGAAGTCAAATGAGGAACAGAAGACCTTTTATTATTGGAAAATTGCTAAATTGAGAGTGAGAAGGGAAAGGAGGCTGTGTGTGTGTGTGTGTGTGTGTGTGTGTGTGTGTGTGTGTGTGTGTGTGTGTATGAGAGAGAGAGAGAGAGAGAGAGAGAGAGAGAGAGAGAGAGAGAGAGATAAAAGTAGGCACCTTTATAGACCAGAAAGTGGAAAAAAAATACTAAAACTCTCCATGGCCCTCTCATGGGGGGCAGCTGATAATATGCTAGTGAAGATGTTACCCACTAAGAGGGTTAGGGTTGCTCTGGAGACCCCAAAATACCAATGCACTGGGTCCTGCTGAATGAATTCAACTCAAGTCTTCTCAGCCAAAGAAAAGTAAAATTTATTAAAAGTTTGCTTGCATTAGACACAGTTTAAGTTTTTGCTAGATCATTTTATGGCACTAGATTATTCTATGGCCCTCTCACTATTCTATGGCGCTCTCACCACCTGGTGTGAGATGGGGTCTTATATACAGAAGGTTGTGGGAGAAATCTAGGGGTGGTCTTCTAGAGAAGTTTGGGGAGGGTCTTCAGGATGAGTTAATGAGGTTAATGAGTGATTCCAGGTGGGAGGTAGCTGGAGGCTACAGACAATGGTGGGCCAGACCGGGTCAAGGGAGTATTGATATTTTGATAGGCTCAAGGTAGAGGAACAATGGAGGGCTAGCCTAGTAACTAGGCTAGTAGTTAGCAGTTAGCAACTAGGCTAGAGGTCTGGGCCCAGCCACAATGTAAGTAAGGCTTATTGCCTCATGCAAATGCCTCATGAAAAAAGATAATTTAATCAAGAGTCCAAGGGAGGTTCCCAGAGCCTGTACCTCTAGGATTCAAGGAGAGCTCGAGGGGGCTCCCAGAGCCCATACTTCATCAACATGACCAGTGAGTAGGAAAATCTAAATGAAAGTACAGCAGGCATTTAAAAGAATAGCCAGATAAGCTATGTCATCAGGAGCAAGTCAAGTCTCAGGGACAGAAAAAAGAGGAGAGAGCAAGAAAGGAAAAGGTTTCAGACCAAAGCTTGTTACTGGAGGAGCATGCATTCCAGAGATCACAGCAGGAGGGGTAGATAGCTTTAGAGGAATGTTGGGGAAGGGAGGAGATTGAGTTGAGAAGGATGATGATAAAGGACTGGTCAGTGAAGAACCACAAACAGACAGAGTCACAAATCATAGTAGCTAAAAGATTGGAATCATTGGGAGGGAGATGTCTTGACGAGGTAGAAGTATGCTCATCGTTGAGGAATGCGTTCAGGTTGTTCATTGCTGTCCATAGATATTTGGCCTAGGGACAGAATTAACTCAAAGGTCTAGGAAGCTGTGTTCTAAGAGCTGGGAGGGAAGGAAGTGAAAGAAAGTGAAAGGAAAATTATAGAATCCTAAGTGGCTAGAAAACCAGATGGAATTCCTCCTTCAGGCAGGTGAGGTAACTCCTGCTGCATTTGATCTCTCTTGGGTGAAAAAGTTTCCTGTTCTCTGGGACAGGGGAACACTGAATATTCAAGGCTCTAGCTTTTCTTCACCAGGCTGTGAAATTCTCTCTGTACTATGATATGTAAGATATATGTCCACTACAAACAGGATTCCCATCACTAGATATTTTTTTAAAAGCCTTGGAACCAAATTGGAGAAAATAGATACAGAAGATATCTTGGATTAGAGATTATTTTTCCCTAGTTGGCTAAAAGACTACCAAAGATAGGAAAATTATAAAGATAAGAAGTGACTGGGAAAGCTGGAATGCCAATACCCTTTGTCATCTATATATGTTTTAGAGACAGCAAGAGATGATGTGTACTTAAGGCACAAAAAGTTTCTTTCACATTGTCCTTTTCAGAATTTCCCTTAATAAGACATAAAGACTTTTTATTCCACAATGAAATCGATGCTATGTAATACAATTAAAGTCAGTGGAAAGATAATACATCAGTCAGATGAAAATGATTACTAGATCCCTGCCTCCCAGCTTTTTTTTTTTTAGCAGATTTGTGATGGTATGACATGACATGACAAAGGGCATAGGTTACTTTAGGGTATTGAAGCAAATAAAAGGAGTTATTCTGTGTTGTGGTTAGTGGTCAGATCTATTAGAAATGAGATTTTATTGGAAGATAAAGTTAGAAAATAAGAATTCAAACAGTTGTTTGGAGGACAGTTTTCTGACAAAGACCCTTTTCTTTCATGGAGTTCTCCAATTTGACACAAGAAATCTGTATCTCATTTATTTTTGTGGAGAATTTATGAGAAGTCCTAAAAATTATCTTTTACTCTAAAATGTACATAAAATTACAACTTGAGAACAGTGTGTTCATTAACAAAACAAAACAAAAAAAAAAACAAATCAAAGTTACATTTGGTAATGGTAAGTCATAACAGTCAGAACTGCACAGGTTCAAGGACTACCAGGACAAGATAAAGGCAGATTCAAACCCCCAAGATTTATAAAATAGTAGCATTGTATGAATAAACAAAATTCAGTCATAGCTATATATAAAAGACTAGTGGCTACAGTTATTTATAGTGTATTCTAAAATTATCTATTTATAGTGTATTCTAAAATTTTCAGAGTCTATTTCACTTTAATTACCAACGAGGAGCTTTATAAATGTAGAGGATTAGAAAAATTTACCTAAACTTTATATATTAAGTCATGTGGAATTAATTTATTTACCTTTTAATACAAATTTAATTTTTATTAATGTGCTAGTCATTAATAAATGTCTTTATAAATTTGAAACTAAAATTTTGTTCCATCAGGGAAAGGATAAAGCCAAGAGAAAAATCTAAGACAGGCTTCCCTACTTAATAACTACACCAGGACCTAAGCTTGATTAGCACTACAATGAACAACTTCTTCCAGTTAAATCCCAACTTCCCTTCCTACTACTGCAGACAGGAAATAGTGCTGGATTTAATGTCAAGAAGATGCATTTAAATCCTACTTCTTTTGCTCTTGACCTTGGACAAGGCTGTACAAGCCTCATTTTCCTCATTTGAGGAAGGAGAAAATGAAGGGGGATGTATTAATTAGACTAGAGGTGTCAAACATGTCAGTCAGCTGGCTACCTACAACACTGTCGTGTTTTAAAAAGGTTTGGGAGACATAATTTTATCAATAATGTCAGAATTTTAATAAAAGAATGGTCATTTGACTATCTCTCTCATAGACCAAAGACAATTGTGATGGCAGGCTCATGGCTAATATGCCCACTAAAAGAAGGGCGCTCCCAGGGGTGGCCATCAAAGTTGATCAGTTAACAATTAATGAGAGAATGAATATTACAATGAGGGTACTGGACCTGAACTTTGATTGTGTCATTTACTCCTAAAGTACATACCACTTCCTCTTGGACAATAACCTGAGTAGAGCACAATGGCTTCCCCACCTGGGTGGGGTATGGATAGGGAAGAAACTGAAGTCTTGAAATAAGGACAAAAGGAAAAAAAAAGGGGAAATCTGAATCTCCCCAAATCATTGATTATTAATAATAATTTCTCTCATCTCCCAAGTGTAGTTCAAATCAACTTAAGATATGAATTGGGAAATACTTGACAAAATAAATTAAATAAATAAAAATACAATAAAACACAGATAACATCACATTTTAAAACTGAGGTGTGCAGCCCACAAGGATCCTTATGTATGATTCAGTGGTCCACATTACTATTTGAGTTTAAGATCTGATCCTACTCTGATCTATTTTTTAAGTGGCCTTGAGTATGAATGGAGAGTAGTGAAAAAGAGGACAGAGGCAGAAAAGACTATACCAGTTGGATGGTCCTTCATTTGTGTATTTCATGAGACTGAGTTACTGCTACTTTGCCTTTCAGCCTCACTCATGAACCAAGTCTTTTATTCATAGAATGAAATTTTTTTTCTTCTAGTGAGAATTTGTTAATGGCTTGGTATTTTCACTACTGCTGCACACCAATAGGAATATATGAAGAAAAGAAAAGCAAGTTTTGGAAATGAACTGGTATTTTTATTATTAAGTGTCTGAGCCTGGATTTAAACTCAGGTGTTTTCAATTCCAGGTTAAGCACCACCTAGCTATCTGGTTATGCCAGGCTAACATTAGTTCCCTTTTTGACAAAGTTACTAAAGAGATAAATCAAGAGAAGCATAAATAGAGTTTAACTACATTTTCTTTTTGGAGGGCAATTGGGATTAAGTAATTTGCCCAAGGTCACACGCCTAGGTTTTTTTGTTTTTGTGTATGTTGTGTCTGAGGCCAGATCACTTCGACACCTAGCCACCCCAGAATTTAACTACATTTTCACAAAACATTTAATAAAACTTCTCTTTCTAATCTTGTGAAGAAGGTATAGAGAAGAGGGCTAGATGATAGTACATTTAGGGTAGGAGTTCTTAACCTGCATCTGTGGATAGATTTTAGGAAGTCTGTGAACTTGGATAGGAAGAACATTATGATAATTGTATTTCAATATAATTAGTCTCCTTGGCAATCTTATGTATTTTATTTTATATCTTTAAAAACATTAATTCTAAAGGATTGTAGAACTGAATCTTGTAAACTAAAAGTAGACAAATAAATTAATAAAGACAAAAAATTATTCTGAGCGGAACCTATAGACAGCTAGATTGCCAAAGGTGTCCATAAAAATAATAATAAAGTTAAGAACTCCCAAACTAGGTGGATTCAAAATTAGTTGAATAGGTGGTTCCAAAAAATAGCCACTAATGGCTCCATTTTTTACTTGGAAGGTCTTCATTGGAGTTTCTCAGATATCTGTAGTTGACCCTGTGCTTATTAACCTTTTGGTCAATGATTTGGGCAAAGGAATATATGGCATGCTTATCAGTTTTGCAGATGACACCATGCTGGGAAGGATAGGTAACCTACTAGATGAGAATAAGTTTTCAGAAAGATCTTGACAACTTTCTTCCCCAATAAGTTTTTATTGATGTCTTTTTTATATATCACCATATTTCCCCAGTATCCCTTCCCCAAACCCTCTGAGAAAGCCATCATATAGTGAACAATGTTTTTAAAGAAAAAAAAAAGGGAAAAGGCAGTTAAACTGATGAATATATCAGCATGTAATGCCAGCATGTAAAGGACACTAAGGTCCTTTCTGGAGCTGAACTGCCAACCATTCAAACTCAAATTCAAGCACAGAGCACAACTCCAGTGGTTTGGTCACTTTGTTCAAATGCCAAACCTGTTTTCCCCAATGTCTATTTTACAGAGAACTCACCCAAGGCGAGTGTTCATGTGGCGGTCAGAAGAAGCTATACAAGAACACTTTCAAGGTCTCTCCAAAGAACTTTGGAATCAATTGTGAGACATGGGAGACACAGGACTGCCCAACATGGTGTGCCCGCATCAAAGGAGGTACTCCATGAACAAAGCAGAATTTCAGTAACTAAAAGAAACATAAGATGAGCAAATTTAAAGATGTTTCCACTCCAAGTGGTCATATGGACTATTTGTGTCCCTGCTGAGGTAGATCCTTCCTGGCTTGTATAGTGATTTTGGTCCTTCTTGAGCGAAAAGGACAACAATCATTAAACCATTTTATGTGCCAGCCACTCTCTTAAGCACTGATGATATAAAGAATGGTTGTTGTTTTGTTTTTTTAAGTCCCTGCTCTCTAATTTTAAGGGTTATTTTTTCCCAAATTACAATAAAAAACAATTTTTAACATTCATTTTTTTAAATTTGGAGCTCCAAATTCTCTCACTCTCTTCCCTCACCTCATCACTGAGAAGTTAAAGGATTTTATATAGGTTATACGTGTGCAGTCATATAAAATATGTTCCCATGTAAGTCATGCTGTGAAAGAAAATGCAGACAAAAAATAAAACCAAGAAAAATAGTCCAAAAAATGGTCAAAGGATATGAACAGGCAGTTTTCCAATGAAGAAATCAAAGCCATTCAGAGTCATATGAAAAAATGTTCTAAATCATTGTTGATTAGAGAAATGCAAATTAAAGCAATCTTGAGATATCATTTTACACCTATCAGATTGAACGGTAAAGCAGCAAATATTGAAGAAGATGTGGAAAATTTGGGACTTTTTTGAGCTGCTGTTTTCAGAACTAGTTCTGGAGATCTGTAAGTCTTCAGTTCTTCCAAGGTGTTATAATCTAAGGAGATAATATGATCACTCCTCTCCTGGCCTATGCTCTTGTCTGTGAATGACCACAGGCACTCTTTTCCACCCTGGAACTGTGAGCAGGGCTCCCATAACCCTGTGCCTGCATGTTCTAGTATGCTAGTGTTCCTCCTTTTCCTCACCCTGGGACTCTGACCTGGAATCATGGATGGGAAATGCAATAGAGTCCTACCCCCAGTGTCAGCAGAGTTTCCTATAATTTTCTTCTGACCAACCCCCTTACCATCTGTGGGCTGAGAGCTCAGAAAGCCACATCTGATGATTCAGTCACCCCCAAGGTCTGCTACTGGCTTGCTGAGGTAAGCCCTTGTCTGGAAAGGCCTATGCTGGACTACACTCTGCCCTCCAGCAAAACATAGCATTCCTGTCAACCTTCTAAGTTGTCTTGGACTGGAAAATTGTTTCACCCCCTCCTTTTGTTGGTTCTGCTGCTCCAAAATTCATTTTAAAAATCATTTGCAGGGGAATTTGGGAGAGCTCAGGTGAGTCCCTGCCTTTACTCCAACATCTTGACTCTGCCTTTCAGTCCCTAATCTCAAGATTCTCACAGCCTAGTGAGGGAGACAACATTCAAATAATTATATACAAATAGACTATAGACAGAATAAATTTGAAATAATCAACAGAGGGCAAAAAATACTCCCTGCTCTCAAATTCATGATCTAATGGAAGTAACATGCAAATAGCTATGTACACATAGGATATACACAGGGAAATGGGAAATAATCTCAGAGGGGAGGCAATAAAATTCAGCAGAAAAATCTTCTTGATAGTGAGGAACAAGCACAGTTAGCAAATACATATACAGTTTCATGGTTAAGTGTCCTTTCTCTTTCTTGGTATACCTATTGGGAAAGTTGGTCCTTTGCTAAATTGTGGTACTCAGAGGCAAGGCTAGGTTGCTTGTGCTTCAATGATGGACTACTACACTGAGAACAGATTAACCAGAGCTTTGGGGTCAGGACATTCCTGTTCTGAACCCAACCACTTCTTTTATCACCCTCTTATCTGCCAGGGTAATCACTCTTTCAATATTTCAGAAAGGGCAGAGATCCTTATCATCAAATCCACAGAAGTCTCTCCTGTTCTGCTTCTTTGGGTGGTTTGTGAAGGAATTTCACTTTCCAAGAGGCAGGTGGCAGTATAGGAAAACATAAAGACAGTCTTGCTTTATATAAATGTGCCATTCTGGAGACCTCTATGTAAACTAATTTTTATGTAATGCAAATTCCTCCCCTAATCCCCTATAGGAATGGGAGAGAAAGAGACAGGTAGAAAAGCATGCGCCCTAGAAGAAGGGGGCTAGGCACATGGTTCTAGGACTTGTGAGGGCCAGGGACAGAGAAGCAAGAGCAGGAGGAGCATGCAGCAGGACCCAGGGCCAGCCATGTATAGGCCTGGCCCAAACCAAGAGGAGGAACACAGGGCATATGAGATGAGGAAGAGGTGAGAAGAGAGAGCTCAGAGTGAAAGGCCTCGATTTTTCCTGTAAAATATGTGGTAAGCGACTAAACTGAGAAGATGAGAGAAGGGGGAGCCATGGAAGAGTTGAAGAAGGATGAAGTTTTAGAGAATGCATAGCGAGTTAATGAAAGAGGTATAGTAAAATTGCCTAGTAGCAATAAAAGCCCAGTTAAGGTTGTGCTACATAAATTTGTATTGGCCCAATCAGTGTGGTTGCATGATTTTCTTCACATTTCTTTGCTTTATTTTCTTCAAATTTAGCCTTGTAACAGTGAATATGTCCACCCATGTAGGAGCAAAGGTGGTGGTTGGTGGGAGTGATCCAAGTCTGAGGCTTAGCAAGAAGCAATCACTGATATGATAAAGTGGATAGAGTTCCTGGAGAAGAGACACTACAGAGTTGACTTGATACACCAAGATATCAAGATGGGGAAAAGGGTAGAAAGTAATTAGTCCAAGGATGATGGTCTGGGAGAGAACTGAGAGGTCAAGGGATGGAAGGTTAAGGTGTGGGTGAAGAGCAGTATTTAGAAAGAGAAGGAAAAAGGAGAGATGAAAATCCAATAGATTCTAGTCAGACAAGGGGATTCCAGGATTCTTAAACATTGAGGTGATACATTAATGGCCAAGGGTATGACCATTTTTGTGTGTGGCTATGGTAAATGAAAGAGTAAATCATAGTGAGTGGGCTGATCTCACACAATTACCAGCTGTATGATCCTAGGCAAGTCACTTAACCCTGTTTGCCTCAGTTTCCTCATCTATAAAATGAGAAGGAAAAGGCATCCAATATCTTTGCCAAGAAAACCCCAAATGGGGACACAAAGAGTTGGACGTGACTGAACAACAATAGCAACAACAATACAGGCATGGCACAGAAAAGCTCCTGAATAAATGTTCATTGAATTATTTAATTTAATTAAAATTTAAGTTAAGGGAAAGTTAGCACCTGAGACCTACACAATTCTTATAGGATTTCTTTTTGCAGGATCCCTTAAATGGATTTGGGACATAGGATCCTTAAAGAATTAACCAGGTAATGTTTTGCATAGCTATACAAGTACAACATATGCTGAGTTGCTTATCTTCCCAGTGGGAGTGGGTGACAAGGGATGAAGGGAATGGATCTGGAATTCAAAGTTTTAAAATTAAATGTTTCAAATATATATAAATACCATTATTAATACTATTTTGCATGTAATTGGGAGATAAGATGTCCAGGCATTGGGGCACAGAGATTCACCTCGACCTTATGGTAAAGTCGAAGGGGGTATGGGAGAAGATATGGGAGGGAGCAGATTGGATGAGGGGGTATCCTGTGGGACTGCTATTCTGGGGTGGTGGGTAGGGGGAAAATGGGGGAAAAAATTGTAACTCAAAATCTGGTGGAAATGAATGATGTAAACCAGAAGTTAATAAAGCATTTGGGAAAAAAAAAGAATTAACCAGGAATTATATGGACTTTCTAATCTTAAGTCAGATAGAGACTTTGGACAGATATCTTGCCCTAGTTTAGGGTTATTGAAGCAGTCTATTGGCATGTGTTCAAAGATATTAGATGCTAATTGACCTCTAAAATTACAACAGAAGGTTAATTTTTCACTTGAACAGGAAGAATATTCAACAAGGATATAAGGCTTTGCTTGGGTAGATACAATCTGGGCTAGATGTTATGTGACTCTTGTGTCTTTGAAACAACTTTCAAGTTAAACAAGTTTAAGCCACTTATATGCTCTTAAGATATTCATTAACCTGCTTCAAAAAGGTGCATCAGTATCCCCCAGGGTCACCGAGAAACTGCACAAATGGAGACATGGCTTGAGGCCTGGCCTCCTGAGCCAATGAAGTCTTGGGAATAGCTTCAATGCATTTTAGGGAAAGAATCAACCTAATCTATCTGAAGGGAGGGAACCCTGAGAGATATAAATCCAATCACAGATGTGAAACTGCAAGTACCTATTCATTGTTTATAAAGAAAGTACAAAGAAGCATTTACATTTTCTTGTTTAAGAGATAGGAAGCTCCTCCCTCAATCTGATGAAATTATAGTGTTACTATCTACTAGTTGGCTGAAGGATCAGCCTTGTGGCCTTTAAAAAAGCCAGCTAGAAACATTCTATAAGATGTTAATACAGCTATTAGTAGTTAGTTCTTAAAAGCAGTTGGAGGAAGGAGAGGGGAAGTATTTCTCCTCAATGCTCCCATGGCAGCCTCTGGTAGAGTGGAGTCAAGGGAGTAAATGAGAAGAGTTGAGAAAGAGTATTAACCCTGGAAGTCAAATTAATTTACATTTGTAGAGAGGAATAGATCCAAGGAGCCCACCTAAGTGACTTGTCTAGCAAAGATATCACACCAAGAGAGAAACATGAAGAAAGAAAAAGGGAGAAACATGAAGAAAGCAGAAAGGAAAGATATTGAAGTCCTGCAGAATCAGAGTTATCTGGGTCATATGTGTTTCCTTGATTTGTGATTATCTGAATGCTACAAATGTACACATTCTTCCTAATGATGCATTCTTCTGTGGGAGAGTACACCCCCCAGGTTTATGGGGGAAATGTTTTGATGTTAATGTTCATACTATGTTGTTTCCAAATTACCAATCACCAGTTGAAAGATGGCACCAAAACACTCTAAGCTATTGCACTATTTGCTCTAACACTCCTGGGTTGGATATTGTAATGTTAATGGAATTTAAGATCTTCACTGACCATTAATAGGCCTCACATGGAGATCATTAAGGGAAGCTTACTTAGGGGAGGTTTACTTGTAGGAAGGCTTTCACACCTTTTGCTAATTTCTTTTTTTTTCAAATGCTTTATTAAATTCTGGCTTACATAATTCATCATTCATTTCCGTCAGATTTTGAGTTACAATTTTTTCCCCATTTTTCCCCTACCCACCACCCCAGAATAACAGTCATACAGGATATCCCCTCCTCCAATCTGATCTCTCCCATCTCTTCTCCCATACCCCCTTTGACTTTTCCAGTAGGGTGAGGTGAATCCCCGAGCCCCAATGCCTGCACATCTTATCTCCCAAAATAGTATTAATCATAGTATTTATATATTTTTAAATTTGATTTTAAAAGGAAGATAAGCAACTCAGTATATGCTGTACATGTGTAGCTATGCAAAACATTACCATAGTAGATATATTGTAAAAGACTGACTATATTTCCCTCCCTCCCATCCCACCTTCCACCTGGCCCACTTCCCACCTTGATCCTGTCCTTTTTCAAAATTGGGTGCTTCCAACTTCCCTCCCCCCAAGCCGGCCCTCCCCTCCATCACCTCCCCCCACGATCCCATAGGGTGGGACACCATATTTAGTATGCATGTCATTCTCTCCCTGATCCAAATCCAATGAGAATAAGGTTTTGCCATTTTGCCTTCCTGTTCCTCCCCTCCCCTGCAACCACCTTCCCCTGCCTCCTCTACACAAGACAGTTCATCCCATTGTCTCTCCCCATTTCCCCTCACCACATTACTCTCTCACCTCTTAACCTCACCTTTTAAGTATCATCCCTTCCTATTAAATTCGACCTGTGCCCTCTATCTATGTATACCTGAAAACATATATACACACATTCACATATGTATTCATATGCCTATATACCCTTCTTCAACTATTTTCATACTGAGAAAAGTTTCATCAGTTACAGTTATTGTTTTTCCCTGTAGGAATGTAAATAATTCAACTTTGATAAGTTCATAGTGATTTCTTTTCCCTGTTTACCTTCTCAAGCATCTCTTGTTTCTTGTATCTGAATGTCAAATTTTCTATTCAACTCTGGTTTTTTCCTCAAGAATGCTTGAAAGTCCTCTATTCCACTGAATGACCATATTTTCCCCTGAGACATGATAGTCAATTTTGCTGGGTAGGTGATTCTTGGTTTTAATCCCAGGTCCTTTGCCCTGCAGAATATCATATTCCATGCCCTTCAATCCCTCAGTGTAGAAGCTGCCAGATCCTGTGTCATCTTGATTCTGTTTCCACAATATTGAAATTGTTTCTTCCTGGCTGCTTGTAATATTCTCTTCTTGATCTGGGAATTCTGGAACCTGGCTACAATATTCCTAGTAGTTTTCTTTTGGGGATCTTTTTCAGGAGGTGATCTGTGCATTCTTTCTTTCTTTCTTTCTTTCTTTTTGTTTTTTTTTTTTGCTTTTTGGAGGGCAATTGGTATTAAGTAACTTGCCCAAGGTCACACAGGGCTGACGCTGTACTCACTGCACCACCTAGCTGCCCCAATCTGTATATTCTTTCAACCTCTATTTTGCCCTCTGGTTCCAAAACATCCGGGCAATTTTCCTCGAGAATTTCTTGAAGAATGGTTTCTAGATTCTTTCTTTGATCATGGTTTTCAGGTAGCCCAATAATTTTTAGATTGTCTCTCCTGGATCTATTTTCCAAGTCAGTGTTTTTCCCATGAGATATTTCACATTGCCTTCTATTCTTTCATTTGTTTGCATCTGCTTAATAGCATCTTGATTTCTCATAAAGTCATTAGCTTCCATTTGCTCCAGTCTAATTCTGAAGGGATGATTCTCCTCAGTGAGCTTTTGAGATTCTTTTTTCCATCTGGCAAATTCGGCTTTTTAAAGCACTCTTCTCCTCATTGCCTTTTTGAGCCTCTTTTGCCATTTGAGTTAGTCTGTTTTTTAAGGTGTTATTTTCCTCAGTCAGGCTGTTGACTCTCATTTCATACTTTTCTTGCATCTTTCTCATTTCTCTTCCCAATTTTCCCCCCACTTCTCTCATCTGCTTCTTAAGGTCCTCTGTGGCCTGTAACCAGCTCGTATTTTTATTTGGGGCTTTTGGTGCAGGATTTCTGACCTCACAATCCTCCTCCTGTTCCATGCTTTGATCCTCTTTGCCCCCAAAATAGGAGTCTAATGTTGCATTTTTCTGTTTATTTTGTTTTATTTCTGTTTTATTACTCTGTTTCCTTTACCTAGGCATGTTGCCACTCAATTACTTGACTTTTGGGCTTGTTGCCACAGTAGGACTTTACCACCAGCCAGGGGAGCTTCCGTCCCAAAAGTTGGGGTTTTCTCAACTGCCTGAGGTATTAGTTGGGTGGCCTCTCTGAAGCTTCCACACACTCTGGCAAGCTGGTCACATACCCCAAGACCTCCATCCCAGACCATAATCCAAATCCAAGAAGGGTAAAGCAAGAGTGATTACCCCCCAGATTGATCACCAGATCCCTCTACAATTAACAGGCCAAGAGCTGAAGCTGCAACGTGGCAAAGTGGCACAAGCTGCGCTGGCTCCTCAAAGGCTTCTCGCCCCCAGGGGAAGAAGCTGACTGCACTCTCCCAACCAGTCCAAAAGTCCATAGGGCACTAACCTCTCACTTTGTCCTAGGCATCTATTTGTTGATAATTCTGGAAACACCACAGCTGCTGGTATTCTAGGGTCCCTCCAGCCGGGTGCTGGTCAAGCCACCCTGGAGCTAAAACCAAGACTCACTCAGGCCTGGGCTCAGCTCCCAGAGTGCTGGGCTGGCTGCTTCCTGCTGGGCTGCCAGGCTGTCCTCAGAGGGAGGTTAGCTTCTCTGTGTCATTTTGTGGGTTGTGGAGCTCCAGAGGTCATTCAGAGTTCCCTTTTTACATAATTTTGAAATGGTGTGGGCTGGAGCTCTGAGGAAGTCCTTTTGCTAATTTCTAATTAGGTATTGAGTCACAAAGGTTATGATGCCTTCTGGCTCTGAGAAGTGTATACACACTCTGAGTTGGTATTTTGCTTTGGGGGCTTGCTAATGAGAAGGAATTTGTGATTCCCTGGTCCAGATTCTGAGTGGTTGTATGTTCAGAGCTCCCCAGTTCCTGAGATGTAAAAGCTCTCTAGATGCAGGGATATATGTAAAGTGTATAGCAATATTGCTTTGATTCAGGCAGAGCCCTGTCTGTTGGTCCTTATTTCTCTGCTTATGTTTTCTGTGTTTGTATTTTCTCTGAAGTTCAGGGTGCTGACATTTCCCCTGAACTAGTGAATGTAATTTAAAAAGATTGGCCCCTTAAACAGCTATCTTTCCTAGTAAAGCATATCTAAAAACCTCTGCTAGCAGCCATCCTGGGAATGCCAGTGTGGTTGCCACTACAGATATCCAGAGAGTAGCTGCTGCCTTGGGTTCTAGGGTTATTTCTGGAGCTGTGCTCTTTAAACGATGATAGTGCAAAAAAATCTCTACCAGATTGGACAGGTTCCTCATTAACTCAGTACTTCAAGGAAGGGTGAGCAAGGGGGAAAATGACCTACATATTGTCCAAGTGATAACCCTATTGAAATGGGGCTTGAAAGGAATCTGAAGAATGGCACTTCCTCCTATTGAGATTGGCAGTTCCAGAAGCAAAAGGAGTAAAGGGAAGAGGGCTATGAAAGAAGTTTATCTGGTGCAGTCCTACAGGCCAGTATGTGTAGTGGTGGGAGGGTGGGGTGCCCATCAATAGATGGAAGAGAAGCTGAACCCCTCTGGAGATTGGAAGTCTAGGGTCAGCAGGGGATCTGGACTGGGATCCTGGCAGCTTGGAAGTTCAACTCCATGCCCCTCGGGGAATTGGTGCCCTGATAAAATCCCTAAATCATTTCACCTTAGTTACAGCTCTGCATTAACGGAATGTTCTTGTCCAGGGACCAAGATAGCTGGTAAATTACTGAAGGATGCATCAGTCTTGACTTTGTTGATCTAAGGGAACCAGTGAGACAAAAGGATCTTGCAGATTAGTGAAAGGATAGTTTGGAGAAGAAAACAAAGACACTGGAGAAGTTGCTTTTATTTTGTACCCAAAGGCGTCAAGAAACATAATCTCAAGGAAGAATTGATCCACATGTTCTCCAGAACTTCCCTGGTGCCTGGAAAGCATTCA
The DNA here is from genome assembly GCA_011680675.1 of Gymnobelideus leadbeateri. Taxonomy (NCBI): domain Eukaryota; kingdom Metazoa; phylum Chordata; class Mammalia; order Diprotodontia; family Petauridae; genus Gymnobelideus; species Gymnobelideus leadbeateri. The sequence continues at coordinate 80,859 of WOXC01004063.1, forward strand.
TTCTGTCTTCGATTGCCTTATTCAGAACATTTTTGGGTTTTTGAGGACAGGAGCCAGGTCACACTTTACCAAAACCAATCACCTTCCAGGCACCTACTCACCTACTGCTGAAGACCGATAGAGTGGACTGGGTTCTCTATACATTAATGCTGTCTCTGACCAAGCTTGTTCGGATGGCAGAGTTAAAATGGGGGGGGGGGGGAGGGGGAAGGCCAAAGAGCTTTTTTTCGGGCACAGAAGATGGTCTAAGATGGACTGAGAGGTGGAAACCTATCTTTTCCTGGCCTCCCTACCTCTCTACCTTCAATATTCTTTGCCTCTTCCCTCTTAACCGTTCCCTTACCCAGACTTTTCGTGGCACAGGGCGGAAGTAAGTAAAAATCGGTTGCGAAAGAGAGAAAAAATCAAAATGGTTTTGAGTTTCACTTTCTGGAACATAAGCCCTAATACTATTATTTCTTCTGGGATACTAGAGAAGAGTGGCTTTTATCCTTTTGCTCGGCTAGCTCAGTCGGTAGAGCATGAGACTCTTAATCTCCGGGTCGTGGGTTCGAGCCCCACGTTGAGCGGGCATTCTCTTGCCTTTCTCTATTTTCTTTGGACATGTCGGTCTCAGTTACTCAGCCCAACAAATCTTTATTAAGTGCTTACCCAGACAACTGACTGTTACGTTTGGGCAACACAGCTTCCTTCCTTCCTTCCTTCCTTCCTTCCTTCCTTCCTTCCTTCCTTCCTTCCTTCCTTCCTTCCTTCCTTCCTTCCTTCCTTCCTTCCTCTCCCTCCTTCCTTTCCAGTGTGCTGCAAGATTGCACCCTTGTCTGTGACCAGATTGCTTCTGGCGAGAGACCAGGGACATAATTCCACCGTAAATACCATAAAAACCACTGCCTCTGGTTTTTCTCTGCAACTTCCAGGAGCCTAAGTGGAGTTGAAACTGGACATTTTGGCCCGGATCTACTACCAATAACCGCACCTGGGCCAAGAGTCTGGGAGGAGCGAGAAACTCGAACTAACACTGAGTTTTGTTTTTTTTGTTTGTTTGTTTTTAAGCCTTCTACTAACCGGTAGGGAACCAAAACACCTAATCTAGAACGTAATAATTCTGTTCTTGGGTTTTCGTTTCTGGGTCACTCAGCCCGAAGGTTGCCGTCTAGTACGAGGTCTGGCAGGGAAGAAAGGCTCTTAATACATTGATATCGAAGCAGAAACATCCACCTGTTGGTTTTCCCACAGACTCAGGATGCATATCGCTGGCGAAGATGCGCGCGCGCACACACACACACACACACACACACACACACACACACACACACAGAACTCCCTCTATGAGGTCTAGAGAATGTGTGTCTTGGGAGTTACAGAACTCGAGGAAAACTCAGCAACACACAGAACAGCCCGAGCTAATTGCCAGGCAGGTGCATTCCCATATGGTTTTTCCAATTTCCCTGATCATTTATTTCCGAGAAGTGTCAAAGTGGCGTGGCAAAAAGAATAGCAGAACAGTGTTTCCGCCCGGTTTCGAACCGGGGACCTTTCGCGTGTGAGGCGAACGTGATAACCACTACACTACGGAAACTGCCTCCGAAGGATTTTCTTCGTTCTTCACACCTGAAATTCGTTGCATGGTTTCAGTTTGGTCTTAGTGATATTTATCAGGCTATGGTATATTTCTTTGGGATTCTAAGTTCGCCCTGGCCTCTGCGAGGGAATTGCTGCTCACACAAATCTCCCTCCCACCTCTCCACGCCGGTCCAGGCAGCTCCCTGGTGGTTTCAGTTTCCTATTCAGCCAATTTCCAGCCTGCTTTTATTTCTCAGACCACTGCTGGTTCCTCCACGTGTACATCCCATCTCTGTTACTCACAAAAGGACGCTGGATCAAACTCCCAGCTAGGGCCTTATATATGCTCCCTAGACCAATCTATCGTCCACGAGAGAACTGAATAACGCAGTCTGCGGATGGGGATTTCCCTAGTGGGGAAGGCAAGGTTGCTGGTTCTCATCTCTACTCTCATCTAAAATCTGGAAATTTTGTCATATGCAACGAATGATTGAAAAGTTAGAGTGGTGATTAATTCCGAATCCAAAATGGATAGTCATAGGTTATGGAGAGATAAATTTTCAAAAAAGAAAACACAAATTATTCCCCACAAATGAATCACTAACATTTATTAAGCTCCTATTATGTCCTATGCACAGTACAGGTAAAAGACAGTCCTTGTCCTCAAGAACTTCACAGTCTAATGGAGAAGACAAGCAAATGTGTGTGTGTGTGTGTGTGTGTGTGTGTGTACATATGTGTATATGCATGTACAAACAAGCTACATACAGGATAAATAGGAAACAATTAAAAGAGGGAAGGCACTAGAATTAAGAGAAGTTGGGAAAGGCTTTCTGTAAAAGGGGAGATTTTAGCTGGGACTTAGAGGAGGCCAGAGAAGCTGTTAGGCAGAGATGAGAGAAAGCATTCCAGGCATAGGACACAGAAAATTTTCCAAGCTGAGAGAGGGAGTGTCTTGTTTGTGGAAGGGCAAGGAGACCAATGTTACTAAATGGAAGAAATGTGAGGAGGAGGAGGAGGATGGTGTAAGAAGACTGGAAAGGTGGAAGAGGAAATGGAATATGTTTTGAGAATTTTTGAGTTTTAAGAAAATCCCTTTTGTGACTGAATGGAAGAAGAATTGGAGAAGGGAGAAACTTAAGGCAAGCAGAGCCACCAGGAAAGCTATTTCAATAGTACACAGGCATGAGGTAACAAAGGGCCAGCATCACAGTGGTGGCAGTGTCAGAGGTGTGAAGGGTGAATATTTGAGAGGTGTTGCAAAGATGAAATCAATAGACCTTAGCAACAGATTGGATATGAGGGATGAGAAACAGTGGGTCTAGGCTGACTCCTTAGTTGTCAGCCTGAGAGACTAAGAGGAATGTGTTTTCCTCTACAGTATTAGGAAAGATAGCAAGAGGGGGACATAACAGGAAGCACCCTAGCATACCCAGGATGGCTGTTAGCACAGGTTCTTAGATCTGCTTTTTTTTTTCTTTTTGGAGGGCAGCTGGGGTTAAGTGACTTGCCTAAAGTCACATGGCTAGTTTTTGTGTTGAGTGTCTGAGGCCGAATTTGAACTCAGGTCCTGCTGACTCCAGGGCCAGTGTTCTATTCACTGTGCCACCTAGCCACCCCTTAGATCTGCTTTTCTAAAGGAAAGTAACTCAAAAGGGGTTAACAATCTTACCTTAATCAAACATCTATATCTTTTATTTAGGTCAGGGGGAAAAGTGAGCACCCTGAACTTCAGAGAAAATACAAACAGAAATTACAAGCAGAAGTAATGGCATAAAGACCAACACACAGGGCTTCTAACTGTCTGACCATTACATACATACATACATACATACATACATACATGCATGCATACATATATAGTTACTGGAGAGAGAAGTGCCAACATCTGGGTTTTCAAAGGAGGGGGATGAGGGAGGAGGGGGATGAGGGAGGCTATCCAAAGTCTCATCTGGCTATATCACTTGAACACTCTTCCCATGAGTAAGCCCTAAAGCAAAATGCTAACCTCAGAGTGTATATATACTTCTTCAGGGCCAGAGGGCATCACAACCCTCATGACCCACTGGCTAATTACAAAGTAACAAAAGGCATGGAAAAACATTGTTTTTCTGGAAAAACAAGCTTCCCCTAATCAAGCTTCTCTTATTGGGCTCCACTTGAGGCCTATTAATGGGCAGGGAAGATCTTCAACTCCCATTAACGTTACAGGGGAAGATTTAGAAAGAAAGGTACTAAGTTCTGTTTTGAGCATGTTTAATCTATGGTATCTTTTGGACATCTTGTTTAAGATGTCTAAAAAACAGTTGGATATAGATTAGAGACCAGCAAAGAGGTTGGGACAGGATGGGTAAATTTGAGAATCATTAGCCTAGAGATGATAATGAAATTCATGGGAGCTGATGAGATCACCAAGTGAAATGGTGGAAGGAGAAGAGAAGAGGACCCAGGACAGAACTGTGAGAGACACCTATGAGCAGAGGGAGTGATCTGGAGAAGAATCCAACAAAGGAGAAAGGGAAGTAGCAGAGGAAACCCCCCCCCCAAAAAAAACCTAAAGAGAAGAGAATATCAAGGAGGAGGTGGTGATCAGCAGCACCAAAGGTATCAGAGAAGTCAAGGAGAATGAAGACTAAGAAAAGAAAATTCAATCTGGTAACTAAGAGAGCATTGATAACTTTGGAGAGAGCAGTTTCAGTGGAATAATTTGGGAAACTGGATTATAAGAGGCTAAGAGAAAAAGGAGAGGAGAGAAAACTGAGTTACCTATGGTAGTCAGCCTTTTCAAGGAGTTTAGCCACTAAGGACATAAATGGGGAGAGGGGAGAGGAATACTGAGACCCATTTATAAGCAAAGGGATGAAAATTGAAACAGCTGTATATTAACTTCTACTCATCAAATGAGTAAAAATTAATTAATTAATAACAATTAAAAACAATGAAATCCAGAACTGGTGGGGTTGTGGGGTAAAGATGCCATTGTCCATTTACAATGGAATTGCAAACTCCTAGAATTCTTTTGGAAAGCAATCTTCCAGTATCCAGTAAAAGTTCCCAAACCAAGCATATATTTCCATCCAATGTTTCCATTGTTGTGTATCTACCCTGAAAGAACTATCCAAAAGGTCAACCAAAAAGGAATGATCTATTAAAGATTCTCATAGCCACATTATATCTAATGAGGGCATGAAAAATGTAGTGACTTCTACAATATAATTTCTAATTCTTTTACATAATGGTTGAACCCATGTGTAGCTCCACTACTAGTGAATTCATGTTCATGTCTTTTCAATGCCCCCTCCAACCTGACTATTCTCATCTTTTGTCATCTTTGTCAATTTCCTAGTGGTTAGGAGAATCCTCAGGATTGTTTTGATGTGCATCCTTATTATATGGTGTTTTCAGCATGATTTCATTAGATGGATGATATTAAAATTCTTTTGAAAACCCTTAATATCCATTGATATAATGACCTATTTTGTCAGTTGATAACAGCCTTACATAGATGAGTAAATTTCTGTATTTTCTGAATATCAATCTTCTTCCAAAACTAATAGATGTAATTTCCCCCCATAATTCACACTCTCTCTTCTTAAACTGCCTCAATTGATCTTGCTCCTGCAGAAGCATTTCAATGTTTTGTTAAAAACAAGGATTGCTTAATTTAGGATACCACCTAGTTGTGGTTATGAGAAGTAACTCCTTCTAGTTGCTCTAAAGGATAATGATGTGATCTGATATATTTGGGTATGACATCCATCTGGAACTTGTAGTATAACAAGGAAGGAAACAATATAAATGTATTTTCTGCCTAAATGAGTTCCTGTGTTCCAGTAGGAGTTTTTTTGTTGTCTTTTATTAAATGAATTCCTCTGGATTTTTTTTTTGTTTGTTTTAGCATCACCTATATTTAGCAATATTTCCTTGCCTTTTCCACAAAGCTCTATAATAAAGAATTGGGAAAACGAGGGAAAATAGATGAGCAAAAACTAATCCACTCATAGAAATAGCATGACATATTATGCAGTGCTTCACAGCCATGGTCACCCATCTCTTCAAATGACTCTTCTTTGTGGTCACCCTTGGACATTATAATTCCACCCCATTCAGTTTTGATTCTTTTCTTGTCATTCATGTTGCTATAGTCATTGTGTGCATGTCGATTTCTTGGTTCTGCTGCTTCACTTTGCAGCAGTTTATATATGTCCTCTTATCCTCTTCTATTGTCATCATAGTCATCATTTCTAACAGCCCAGAATGGATTACTTGTCAAAGAGGATGAATAAGGAGCTCACAAAAGAAGAATTACAAACTATTAACTATATGCAGCATTACTTGAAATCACTAATAATAAGAGAAATACTTGTCCAAAAAATCTGAGTTTAAGAAAATTGGATAAAATGACATAAGTTGAGAACAGTCAATGATACAGGGGTCATGGAAAAATACAGACTTTAAAACACTATTAAGGAAGATATTATTAGTCCTACCATTCTAGAAAGCAATTTGTATTATACTAGAAAAGTGACTGAAATATGTCTTTGACCCAGAATTCCCAAGAATTTCTAATATATAGAAAGTGGGTCAATGGATTCTGTATTCATTCTCAAGTGGGGAACACCAGCAGGAAGTTAATGGGTCCAACCTTCTGAGCCCTGTGTGTGTGTGATACACATGAGCAATCAGGCCTCAAATTAGAGGTGAAACCTCCCAGGAGGCTGAATTTCTGTTGTCCTGCCATCTTGAAATCTCTTTCCCAAGCAAAACCTCCAAAGACAATCAATATCTGTAACTCTTTAGGAATCTCATAGAGATCTGTCTGGGGAGCAAATAAAGGAAAGGGTTTCATCTTCAAGGGCACTTGAGGACATCCTTACCATCCCCTCTGTCCTTCATCTTCCCACCTCCTCAGTACCCTTCAACCCCATGAAACAATTGTCCTACCTTTCATCTTCTTCAATCCACTGGGCCTAGAGAACCCAACTCCACTCTCTCCCTATGACCTCCTCCTCCTCCAATCAAACATACCTCCATAGTTCTAGCCTTTAGCAACTGCCTGGCTAAATGTGCACTTAAAGATCATATCTCATATACTATGAACCACCTAGATAAGAGGAAAAACTAGATAAGATAGGAAACAGATAATAAAAAAACCTGTAACAGTAGCAGGATATTGTAATAATGGAAGAATTCAAGACCATTTCTGGAGCTACCCTCTACTCACAGCAGAAGACAAATTATTAACAAGCTTCTGAGATGATCTTGCTTTTCAAAAGAAGAACAGATGGAACTAATAGTTTGAGCCTAATTTGTACCCATAAGTGGAAAAATAGAAATGATGTGAACTTTGGGAAAACATCACCCCCTTCCATCTTATGAATTTGTGATAGGTAAGGAGAGGCAAGCTAGGTATACAAGCACACTCTAGATTTTGAGAAAGTTGAGTTTCAAATAATTTAGAGATAGGGCAGATTAACATTATGGAGAGAAAAAATCCATGAGTGACCTAAAGAATGAAGTTTTGACAACAAAAATTATTCTAGTGAAAGAGGAAACATTTGAGATATGAATGCATAGTATATTCATTGACCACCTTATATTTCAAAGGCATGTACAGAAGATGAAAGCAATGGCAGATATCTTACAAAAAATACAAGAATGCCAATGTTGAGAGCAATGTCAGAAGTCCTGACAACAAAAAGATAAAAGAAGGCACCTGAGTTACAGAAATGGTGTCACTACATTTTATGCACTGCAATTCATTTACTTGTGATGAAAAGTTTTAAAACAAACAAAAAAAGAGGTTATATTTCAAAAGAAGCCAAAATGAGTCAATACTTACACAAATCCAATTACTAAGTCAATCCCAAAACTTCATGGCTCTAAAAGGCTCTAAATTTCAGTAGGCTGATCACCATATGCACAGTTTGGGCCACCAAAAAAAAAAAACAAAACAACCCTGTCAGAAGCCCAGGACATGTTCTCATGTCCAGCTCACAGCCTCAAGGGCGGAGTTCTTTTGAGTCCCAACATCTTCTGCTTCCCCCAGGTGGCATCTTCACACAGTCTTAATTCTATGATCTGTGCTGGGGGATGAAGAGGAGGAGAATGGGGAGGGAAGAGAGAGAGGGAATTCAAATCAAAAAAAGCTCTGTTCAATTTTGTAGCAAGACCCTGACCAGGAAATAACTGTGAAGTAGAAGAAAGAAAGGAAGGAAGGAAGGAAGGAAGGAAGGAAGGAAGGAAGGAAGGAAGGAAGGAAGGAAGGAAGGAAGAAAGGAAGAAAGGAAGAAAGGAAGAAAGAAGAAAGAAAGAAAGAAAGAAAGAAAGAAAGAAAGAAAGAAAGAAAGAAAGAAAGAAAGAAAGAAAGAAAGAAAGAAAGAAAGAAAGAGAGAAAGAAAGAAAGAAAGAGAAAGGAAGGAAGGAAGGAAGGAAGGAAGGAAGGAAGGAAGGAAGGAAGGAAGAAAATTAATAAAACTTTTTAAATGGTAGAACAAGCAAAAATTTCATGATCCATGAGCCACCCTTTTTCCATAATATCTTGACGTTGATATTTCCTCTTTCACTAGAATAATTTTTGTTTTCAAAACACTTTCCTAAGAGAAATGTTAATACAAATCAAGGCACATTTAATAAGACAACATAGCTTCTCTATCTCCCAAAATAAGCCCACCCAGAGCATTTTGTCTATACACTGCCATGCAAAGATGCTGTACCCTCTCCCACAAATTATGACTTTGAGTAGAATGTGCACAAAGAACACACATGATCAAGCAACAAGCATAGAGGGCACAGCTGTGTGACTAAAAAGCATTAGTGAAGATTCACATGCCAGCAATTCCTATCACCAAGGCACAGGTGTTTTGTGTATACAAACACCCAGGGCAACTCAAACATCTAAAGCTCTAGAGCTGCCAGTATCTCTGGTAATGTAGTGATGATGCTCTCCGCTGGTCTTCTGATGAATATTTCTTATTTTTTCACTTGTCATCACATTGTTTCACTTCAGCAGCTCCTCTGATTTTGGGACTTCTCTCTGCAACCAATTTCTATACTTCATCTCTTCAGGACCATCTACAAAAGTCTCGGCTTCCATTTGCTAAAGTACAATGATTACAAGGTTTTTCCTTGTAAGAACAGGGTGAGAGGTCTTTTAGTCCATAGTTATGAGTCACTACACCTAGTTAAAGGAAACTGTACTAAAGCCAGAGTAACCCGAGATTTGGAATCCCTATAACTTGTGTTTCATTTTACCTGTTGTGGACATCTTTTGTCCACAAAATTTGCTTTAGGAACCTCTTCTAAGGAAATCTCAGAGTAATTGTATGGAAGCTAGAGTTATGAAACTAATTTCACTCCAAGTCTCTCTTCAGACTGGCATGGAAGTTAATCTAAACAAGATCAAATTTAAACAAAGAAGGCATAGCCATTATCCTGCCCCTTGCTTGCACAAGTTCTTGATTTTATGATCTATTACTGTCAACAGCAAAAGTCAAACAACAACCACCCCAGTTCCACCCTCCCTCTTCTCCAGGCTTACCTTGCCCTCCCCAATATCCCCAGTCTTTTTTTTTTTTTGGCAGTCTTTTGCCCATCACAGATCCTTACTGTCTCTCTACTTCCCTACAGTGATAGAATTTGTAGTTCCAGTTACTTAAATGGACAACACATGAGCATACAATATAAGTAATTTAAATTTACCTATCATGTAGAGAGAAGTGATCATCCTAGTTGCATAATATGATGTACAGGAAGGAACGTAATAGCAGAAATTCATATCATGATGGTGGTGTGTTTCATCTTCAGGCTCTGGACTACTGATTTACCATTGCATTGATCAGAGTTCTCAAGTCTCTCAAAATTGTTTTTCTCTTATAATGCTTTGCTTTTCTAGTTCTACTCATTTCAGTTAGCATCAATTCATAAAAATCTTCCCAGCTTCCTCAGAAACTACACATTTGGTCTTTTCTTATGGCACAACAATATTCCATTATGTTCATATATCATAATTTCTTTAGGCATCCCCCAGTAGGTGAGCCCATTCTTAGTTTTTATCTTTTGGCCACTACAAAAAGAGCTGCTATATATACTATTGTACATATAGATCCTTCTCACTTTCTTCAATCTCTTTGTTGTATAGGCCTACTAGCAGTATAGCTGGGTCAATGGGTAAATAGAGTTTGATAACTTTTGGAGCATGGGACCAAATTGCTTTCCAGAATGACTGAACCAATTGATAGCCCCACCAAGAGTGCACTGTTCTTCCTGTTTTCCACACCATCTTCAACATGTGTCATTTTTCTCTTTTATTATATTTTTCAGTGTGATGAGTATGAAGTAGAACCTCAAAGTTGCTTGAGTTTGCTTATTTCTGATTCTTAGTGATTTGAAACATTTTTTTCTATGTGGTTGTGCATAGTTGGAATTTTTTCCTTTGAAAGTTGCCTGTTCATATTCTCTGACCATTTATCTATTAGGGAATGGCTCATCATCCTATAAAATCTGAACTTGAAATTTGAATTTAAATTTGAAAAGCCTATGAGCCAAAGTGGAGGGAGTGTTGGTGCATGATTTTCTGTTTGTAGATGATTGTGCACTCAATGCAGCCTCTGAAGCTGAGATCCAACAAAGTATGGATCAATTCTCTGCTGCTTGTGCTAGTTTGGCCTAACAAAGAAAACACGGGTGCTCCATCAGCCACCACCACACCATCCATATGGAGAAGTTTTGAATGCTGTGGATAAGTTCACTTACCTTGGTAATGGATGTACACATTGATGATGAGGTTGATGCACACATTGCCAGAGGTAGCTCAGTGTTTTCGACGCTCCAAAGGAAGGTGTGGGAGAAAAGAGGCATTAGACTGACTATCAAACTGAAGGTCTACAGAGCTACTTCTAAAAATGCATATCTCTTTAGCCTGTAGTTCATTGCCTCTCTTCCAAGATGTGGGAAGCAAGGTTCAGGATCAGACTTCTGGAGTCCTGGTTAGACATTGCATTGACCATGTTTCTGAAATTTGTGAAACTTGTTTTTCTTTCCATTACTGAAGTCATTGCATAACTTGTTCTCATGATTCTGCTTACTGACTGCATCAGTTCCTAAGGATCAGTTCCTAAGAGGAAAAGAATCTTCCCAAGGATTCCCAGTTCCAGTAGTAATGGATTCATGGTTAAGTCGTTTCCAGTTCCTTGTGACCCTGTGGACCATAACTGTCTATGGGATTTGGCTTGACAAAGATACTCTTGAGGACTAAGGCAAACAGAGATTAAGTGACTTGTCCAGGGTCACGCATAGCCAGTGAAGTGTCTGAGGCCAAATTTGAATTCAGGTCTTCCTGAATTCATATCAAGAGTCACCTAATGAATTCATAATTTTGCCTATCTTCACAGCTGCTGTGTTTTGATTCCTCGAGGAAAAACAAAATAATCAATTAATGGAAGGCAGGTTGTGGCGTTCGAAATGTATAGAAAGAGTCCTCAAACAGGCAGTATATTTATCTGGTCAATTCAACAATCCTAGAAATAAAATAAACAAACAAACAAACAAATAAATAAATAACCCTGTACTACTTCTGTGATGTGCTGGTGAAGTTGATTAAGTATAACAGTGTTAGCTCAGTTGGTTAGAGTGTGGTGCTAATAAGGTCATGGGCTCGATCGGGTCATCTCCTTTTACGAGGGATATTAGCAGAAATCCCACTCGATACTGGACTGAATGAAGCACAGGGAACTCACCTGGGAACAGCCTACTGCCACAACCCTTTGGAGTCTATGAAACTAGCCAAGGAAAGACAAGTGTGAAATGTCAAAAACTCAACCTCAGCTAAGCAAGATGATGGATAATAGGCCAATCTTCCTGAACTACCTGTGCCACTCGCCCGCAGCAAGTGGGGCGGGGCCAATGCAGGGACCCCTCCTTCTCTGCTACACTTAAAATATTTTACTGATTCATTTCAGCATCAGTATTTCTTCCTCTTTCTTCCTCAGCCCCTCTACAAAACCAACCAATTAAACGAGCAATAGTTTTTACAGAAAAAAAAAGAGGAAGAAGGGGGAAAACTAGCAAAATTGAACATGTATCAAAAAAAGCCTGTAAATATGTGCAAAGTTCCACACACATGGACCCCCGACACTTCTGCAAAAGAGTGCGGGTCTGGATGCCTTCTTAGATCTTCTTCCGATCAAAGGATGCCTGGAGCTAAGTGGGACTGGCCTGCTACTAGCTCTAAACAGAAGAAGAAGAAAGAAGAAGAAAGAAGGAGGAAGAAGGAGGAGGAAGGAGGGAGGAGAGAGGAGGGAGGAGGGAGAGGAGGAGGAGGAGGAGGAGGAGGAGAAGGAGGAGGAGAAGGAGGAGGAGAAGGAGAAGGAGGAGGAGGAGGAGGAGGAGGAGGAGGAGGAGGAGGAGGAGGAGGAGGAGGAGGAGGAGGAGGAGGAGGGAAGAGGAAAAGGAACTGTGTGAGTCACACTTTTTATAGCAGCTCTTTATGTAAGGGCAAAGAACTGGAAAATTAAGGAGAGCCCACCCATTGGGGAACCAGGAACAGATTGTGATATCTCAATGGAATGGCATACTAATGTGCTGTAAGTAATGGGAAAGGAAAGTTTCAGAAAAAGCACCGAATGCTATAAGATCTTTGATATTTTGCCACCATTGTTTAAGACCCACCTATAAAAGGACTTACCCATCTCAGGTCAAAGTGGCTCAGGGGTTAGAGGAGTCTGACTGTTTATCTGTCATTTAAGCACCGGATTTTCTTTTAGCTTAAGTGACTGGCTTGGGTCTGTTTTTGTTTCTGACACTCCTTAGTGAACTGCACTCTGTTAGGAACCCCAATGATGTCTCTGATAAAGAACAAGCAGAAAACAACACTTTCTTTCCCATTTCTCTCTCTGTCATTCTCCATCTGTGTGTGTCTCTGTGTCATTCTGTGTCTGTCTCTGTGTCTCTATCTCTGTGTCTCTATCTCTGTGTCTCTATCTCTGTGTCTATCTTGGTCTCTCTTTCTGTCTCTGCCATTCTGTGCTTCTCTGCCTCCTTCTCTGTCTCCAACTCTCTCTCTTTTCCCTGTGTGTCTTCTCTCTGTCTCTATCTGCATCTTTGTCTCTATAAATCTGTGTCTTTATCTCTCTCTCTGCGTCTGTATCTCTTTGCCTATCTCTGTCTCTCTATATTTCTGTCTCTGTCACTCTGTCACTCCTCCTCTGTCTCCAACTCTCTTCTCTCCGTCTCTCTTCTCACTGTGTGCCTCTGTCTCTCTTTGTCTCTCCCTTTCTCTCAGCTTTAAAGCATTTCTTAAGTCCTCCTCCATGCCGATTCCCCAGCCACCCTTACTTCAGTCTTCTCCTCATCAACCCTCGATCAGGGCTCGATTACCAGCGCTGTGTTTGAAGTGGGTAACATTATCGATCTGTGTGAAAATGTAACTGAGGCTAAGTACAGCAGGCCACTACAAGTTCCAGCACTCTCTCGAAAGTTTCTGACCCTGGATCCAATGCCTGATAAGCCGCTGGGAAAGTGTGCTTAGTAGAATCAATGTGGTGTATTCACTGAGTGTCCTTGTTGAATGTCTTGCCAGCGTGTCATAGTCAGCATAGAAGTATGCTCGTCAGTGCTCTGGGGAAAAGCTCTGGACGTCTTGGCTGTATACTCTTAGGTATGGCTGTACAGCTCTTGGTATCTTCGAATACGTTAGTGGTGAGGTCTTGTATCCCGGGCTCTCAATGGAGCCCACAGTGCAGAATCTTGGTCAGTCCTTTTAAAGCTTTCCAAAGAGGCCACGTGATAACTGTAAGGTTGCCAAGTCATCCTGAATCAAGTGGTTGTAAAATAGCATTGTAATTGACTTGGAAGGAGAAAAGACTTTTACGAATACTGTCCTCGTTCCATTAAAAGTGATGGTTCCCTAAGTCCTGTAGCTTATGCTCTCCTTTGTGTTATGGTTGATTATTCTGAAGTAAAGGCATGTAAAAGCAAGAAAGAAAATGGAAGTGAAGCTCAGAAGAGGGCTGAGAGTTAGAATTGTCTATGTAGGAGTGAGCCTACAGGAAGCCCTGTAGGGGACTGGTGTGTGGCGCCAAGTGTGGAGAAGAGCAAGGGCGGGCAGGGAGGTTCTTGGGCCAGGAGCTGTGTGTTAGCGAAGACGGGGACTTAGGGACAATTTGGTGAAATTTCCATTGAGGAACGTGAAACCTTGAAAGATGAATGGATTTTAAAAAGAACTGGGAATGTCTTTAGAATGAAAATGCCCTCCCAAAAAAATCATGTAAAAGTAAGTGATAGAAGCAGTGAAACCTGTGGGCATTGGTGGTTCAGTGGTAGAATTCTCGCCTCCCACGCGGGAGACCCGGGTTCGATTCCCGGCCAATGCACTTTTAGTTTAGGTGTCTACTTCCTGTATATTACCAAAAACACTTCCTCCACCACATAGCTTCTCCCTCGCTCAAGTCTTGTGGTATCTCATAGGCGGCCGGTTCACACAATCCTAACAACCCTCTTTCTTTGTACTCTCCATATTCTTGCTGATTGCCAAGCTTTTTTCGTGCTTCAGCGTCCATTCAATAGACCTCCATTGAACACCTACTGCGACATGGTCTTTTGTATGTGTGCCGGTTTCCTATCGGTGCCTACTTAGTACAGAGCCTAGCACATAGTGGAGCTTAATAAATGAGAGTTGACATGACTACTATACCAACTCACTACTTGACTGACTCTTTGTTGGTGGAGAAAAGACAGCCCTCATTCGCATGGATCTTGGAAGGTGAAAGAAGTTCAGAAATCACAGCAAAGAATCAGTTCAGTCCACACATGATTTCCCCAATGACAAATACCGAATCACAAATCTTTCCAGTTCTCTCTTTCTTAGGCTCAAGATACAACCTAACACCAATAAAAACAGATGAAGAAATAAGTGAGGTGGGGGATAGTCAGTCCTTTACTTTGGACGTTAGTCTACTAAGCGGGAATCCCTAAGGACATGCAGAAAGTAGAAAACTAAGGTCCCACCGAGATTTGAACTCGGATCGCTGGATTCAGAGTCCAGAGTGCTAACCATTACACCATGGAACCACCTTGAAGATACTTCTCTTTCGTGCCTTTTCAACAAGACTTGCAGCATTTACCTGCCACATCAGTTGTGAATTCCTTTTTCTCAAGAAATTCTACCTTGTGCAAGAAAAGGGACAACGTCCACACCTATGAAGGCACCACCTGTCGCTTCCGTTGATCACCTGTCCGACTCTGTGTGTGCGTCTCTGTTTCACAGTCTCTGTCTCGGTTTCTTTCTGTCTTTGTCTCTGTCTCTTCCCCGGTCTACCACCATCCCGTTTTTATTCTCTACAGTATTTTCCATCCATAGGGTACTGTATCAGATCGCCTTACACCAAAGATCCTAGGTTCGAAATCAAATGAATTTTCCGCCTCCCGTCCACGCCCCCCAGTGTGCTCTCCATTGGGTCCCTTTCACAGAACTGTCGATAGTCCCTGAGAGCCCAGCAGGGTTCCTTGCATCACACCCAGTAGCCCATTCGCAATAAAGATGTCTAGACCTTCAGTAGACACACAAATGATGCATACTACTATAAAAGGTCCTTGCTTTTAGGACTGCAACTTTTCAATTCCTCAGTTCACTCACCCTCGAATCCTGCTACGAAAGGAGCACACAGAATTTGTCACGACCAACAGTCTTGTGGAGAAACCTGTTTAGCTTGGACTAGAGGGGACAGGTAATAATACCTTTACCCCTCAGAACCCCAAGTCCGGAAACTCCATTACCACCTTACTTCCTAGAATGGCCTGGTTTCTTTTCCCCCTGGGGTCTTCCAGAGACACATGGGAGCACGAAGAAGAGTTCTCCTCAATTACAGGTCCTGCCTTAATCAGAGTTGGGCTAATGAGGCGGGGCGAGGGAGAGATGGAGAGAGTGCACTTTTGCTCTTGGTGCAGTCTAAGAGGGATCAGGATTCTCCGGAAATTCCAGTTCTTCACTCCACGGGAGAGGAAGGGAGGGAGAGGGATAGAAATAGGGAAAATAGAGGGACAGAGGCAAAGAGACTGAGACCAAGAAAGAAGCAGAAGGAGGGAAGGAAGGAGGAAGGAACGAAGGAGGGGGAGGGAAAGACAGAGAGATGGTCAGTGCGCAGGGCAGCGAGTGTCTTCGTAATTGAAAGTCCTGTAATTTGCTCTTGAACAAAGTAGAGCTATTTGAGGAAATGGACCTCTATATTAAAGTGGAATGTACATGTTCCAAATGTCGGTGAAAGCTAGTGAAAGATAGTATTGCTTTAAGAGGTTCGATGATGTAGGGGTAGGCATTCTGGACCCTGAGCTTGGCTCAGCTTCATCCACGGAAACTTTTTAGATTTAATTTATAGGAAATTCCTTTTCTAAATGCATGGCAGACAAATATGGTTCCCCATATTCGGTACAATGTGAAGGACTCTCCTACTTTTCCCCTCTTCCACTCCTTGGCATGGAGGAACTATTTGGCTTATTGTTTGTCCTTTGTTCTTTAAAAAAGAGGACCCTGCCATCAGGGAGGTGATGTCATCACTTGCAAGTGAATTAGATTTAAGTGAGGCAGGACTATACATTAATCACTAGCCTCACTTTTTCCTCTGGAGCTTTCTGTGCCTAGTGGCAAGATATAGATCATGACAACTGGAGAGGCCTTTTTAAGCTAAGGTCTTCCTAAATTCTCACTTTGTCTGAGGCAGCGGAGGCTCAGTGACGAAGGCTAGGTAAGAAATGAGCCAAGGAATGGTCCCTTTTACCTAATTAAAAAAAATCAATATGGGAGGGGAAGACCCTTAAGGTCTTCAGAAACAGATTACTATAACTATTCAGAAACAATTCCTATTTGTATTCAATCAAAAATCAGGGCCCAAAACGTGGAGCTTGGGCTAGCCTGGGACCTATTGTTGGCCAGACAATGAGAACTAGCTCGAATTGGGTTTAAAGCACGGTCTTGAAGAAAGAAATCTAGCCATTAAATCGCAATATATCTTGTTGGGTTTCAGCCATCAAATTTTACATTCCTTTGGTCAGAGAATTCAAAGTTAAGGTTATGATATCCTATGTGGACAGAGTAAGAGGAAGGGAGAGGAGAGAGGGAGAGAAGGAAGGAGGAAGGGAGAGAAGGAATGAAGAAAGGAAGGAAGGAGGGAAGGGAAGGAAGGAAGGAAGGAAGGAAAGAGCTGCATTTCCCACCTGTAACTGGTCAGTTAGGTCCCCAGTGGGACAGCTGGAGCTACTCACAGGTTGTTGTCTCTGATGGGACTGGGACCTTGACATCAAGGTGATGCCATGACTTGCAAATGAGTTGGATAAGTTAGGGAAGGCTGTGCAAAGTTACCAGCCTACTTTCTCCTCCTTAGCCATATCAGTCCAGTGGAACATATAGGTCAGCACAAATGGAGGTAGCTCCCACTATTTGACTAGGGAGTTCTTGGAGGGAGCCCTGGGCTAGCATGTTTTTCTGCCTCTGTGCATTGACTCTTGAGTCTTGTCCACCAGCTACTCTCTTACAAAAAGGTGGATCTCAGTATCCCTACAGATCTAAGTAAAATTCCTGAGAACGTTTCCTCTGGGCTTGGCGTCCTTGGTTGCTAGCTTAGGACCTTGCACAATGCACTGTAGGCTCTTACTCTATCCTTTTTTGGATTGTGTTATATCCCTGGGACTGAGAGAATAAGAAATGTGCGTGCCCTCGAGCACGTGTTTTCATGTGTTTGGAAGCTGTGTGCATTGAACTGATTCTTTGTCCCCATTTCTTGGTTTTCGATTCCAACCCGTCGCCCACCCTCCTCTCCCACCCTTGCTTCTACAGAGTGTCTGGGCAAGCCAAGGTCTAGTCCTGAAGCACCTAAAGCTGCAGTAGGCACTCTCTTAAACCCTGACTGAATGGGTGAATTCCGAGGAGAATATGACAATTGTTCTGAAACACTTTCGCTGGAGAAATTTATGTTTCCTTCTCACTAAAAAAAAGTGGTCAAGGGTGGCTAGGTGATGCAGTAAATGGAGCATCGGCCCTGGAGTCAGGAGAACCTGAAATCAACTCCGCCCTCAGACACTTAACAGTTAATAGCTGTGTGACTTTGGGCAAGTCCCTTAACCCCAATTGCCCTCCAAAAAGAAAAAAAAAAGTGGTCAATCTTGCGTGAGAGGAAAAACCAGTCAAAAAGCCTAGACTTTGGAAATGGAGAAATGGGCGCAGCTGGAGACGTTGCCTTGCCAGCTGTTTTCATAACTTAATTAAACTCCCAGAACCTCTGATGGGGTACTTGGGATGTATATATGTCTGTAATATCAATCTGTAACATCAGTTTGTAAGTGGGGTGCTTTGGGATCTATGTCTGTAAAATCAATTTGTGAAACCAGTCCGTACGATCACATTTCCACCCCCCCAAGCCTCAGAGCATTGACTCTGCCCCTTCCCCCTTCCAGCACTCTGCCCAGCAACAACTCATGACCTGTTTATTTCTGCTTGATCTATGAATCCTTCACTAAATGTTATCTCCCTTAGTTAGAGTGGCCAGCTGCACCATAAATTCTTCAGTACCTTATCTATAGGGTAACTCCTTAGTCAATTATATACCCACACTGTCTCTGATGACCTTGGTGGGTGACAGACTGGGCACTCTTTAGTGACATGTCAGGCCTGAAACCACACCTCCAGCTAGCCCCCCCTTGAGCTATTTCCCAGTGAATCATGGGCAATACACCTGCGCAGTTGATATTGAAAGTGTATGGTCCTTTGAGTACTGACCACTCCTTAACTACTCCCTGATCCCACCCTTACACACCTAGTTAGCATAATTGACACCTTAAAACTATGCCTGTGACCTCTGCAAGTTTGCAGGTTCCCTAAGAATCCTAGCCCCATGTCCTTGTGCAGTGTAACAATAAACTTTACAATTTTGACTTCAAAGTTTGCTTGAGCCTGTTGAATTCCTTCCAGACTGAATGGCAGGGTTTCTGGTCACTGATAGTGATCAGGGTCCCTGGCAGAACCTCTTACCCTCCCCCCCCATCCCCTATCCCTCTTCACCTTCATATTATGTGTTAATGTAACTGTAAGTCATATGTCTCCCCTGTCCTCCCCGCCCCCTTAGCAATATAACTCCTCTTTAATAGTAAAGAAAAGGCAAATAAGTTTAGCTTAGTCATAGTTACATCCACTGGTTATACCCTCTAAGAAAAGTTTATATAGGTAAGATTAGCTGGGCCCCCTGGCATCAGTTAAACCTATACCCTCTTAGGCATGAGTTTTGGTTAGATAAGTTTTTGTTTACCCTGAGTGTACAGCAACCAGATAAAACTCTTCTCTCTCTCTCTCTCTCTCTCTCTCTCTCTCTCTCTCTCTCTCTCTCTCTCTCTCTCTCCCCCCTTACACTTTTAAAAATTGAGTGAAAAACCTATGATTTTGTTTACCTGTCAGCCAGCCCAGGCTATGGCAGACCATCCAGCTTGGTCACCCAAGCTGACTCTGTAGCAGGGCAGAAAGGCAGACCTGCCACCATCCAGCTTTGCCAGTAGTCGGGGTGATCCTGTACCCTAGACAGAAGTACAATCTGTGGCTTGCTATTCTCAGGAGCAAATCTTGGGGGGGAAGGGATGTGGAAGCGCTGACTAGGCTTTGCCGACAGCCTTAAGAGACATTTTGGTTGGTACACATGGTGTTGGGACGCTGGAATATGGACACTCAGTTCCTGCCCGAATGAATTTGACCCCAAAATTCTCCATATTGGGTAGACTCTTAAGGAATCTGAGCACTTTCATGGAAATAAGATGGATCTTATATAAAGAAAGACAGTGGGCGGGATCTAGGGTTGGCCAAGTCGTCTGGGGTGACTGGAGGAGAGTTCTAGGGAGGAAATTGATGGGAGTGGCTGGTGGCTGGGGTGATTGGAGGTCGGAGGCCAGGAACTAAGATTGGATCTAGGGTGGGAAGTAGCCGAAGTCTAACTGTAGATAACAGACGGAGGGAGGCTAAACTAGGTTAAAGGTAACGGAGAATTGGGTTGAATGATAGTGAAAGGCTTATAGCCTCAGGTGAATGACAGATTCTGTGGGGAAATTCAAGAAGAGTTCAAGGCTGGATTTTCCAGGCCTTAGACAAATGTGATTTTGGGGTCAGGGACTAAGGTCTCGGCCTGGACCCATACCCCATCAATGTTAAGTGCAGACAGCTCTGAGTGGTCTTGCCCAATCTTGGCCTTAGATATTTATGCCTGTTGTTACAATAAAGAAAGTCGGTTGAGTATCTATTCTGACTGGACCTGAGTTACCTGTAATTACCATTCCAACACTATTCAAAGAACCACTTAATATAAAAGAAAATAGGAGATTGGAAGAACCTCTAAGATATAGCTGCATTGGCCGGGAATCGAACCCAAGTCTCCCACGGGGGAGGCAAGAATCCTACCATTGAACCACCAATGCAACCACACTTATCTTTTTCTTCTCTGTACTTCTCTTTTTTTATCTTTTTTTGGGGGGTGGGGTGGGGGGCGGTACTCTGTACAATGAAACAAGCAGATCATTACAAAGTCACCTAAATCTGCTAGGCCTCTGATCCCTGATCTCCACAGTTGCACTACCAATAGTATCAGCAAACTTCTAAAGTTCTTGAAGCCTCAAAAACTATGCACCTCTCATTCTTTCTCCCTTTAGCTTTCTTTGCTCTTTCCCACACTTCACTCCTCAGAGACTGTGTATCACAAGGACAGAGAGGTGAGGGAGCACACACCCATATCCCCTGCCCCCCTCCTACACATACCTGGGTTCAGAAATACATTTCACTCAGATATTACTCAGGTATGGGTATAATTTTAGCCCTGAATCCCTTCTCAGAAGAGAGATTATGTGGCTCCAATCTCTTGCTTTGAGCAATCAGACTCTCCCTTGGAGAGGAACTGGCAGAAGATACTCTGGAAATATCCCACTATTCATTCCTTTCTCTAAGCCACATGTAGTTAGACCATTGTGAGCTTATACATAACCTTCCTGGGCAACACAAATGCACAATTTACAAGAGCAATGGACTTTTCTTAGTTCTATTCTTCTTGACCTCCCTGAATACTGATACTGTTGACCACTTTCTTCTCCTGGTCACTTTCTCCTGCCTGTTTTTTTTTTTTTTCTGACACAATTGTATTGTTTCTCTTCCTACCTGTCTATCTTTTCTCAGTCTTCTCTAGCTGTTCTTCATTCACATATCACCCTTTAACTGACGTACCTCAGAACTCTGTCATGGACCCTCTTGTCTTCTTCCTCTATATTTTCTTCCTTTTTGTAAAAAAATAAAATTGGCACACATGCTTCTTTTCCTTCCAAGCCCTCCCCATATTTTAAAAGAAAAAGAAAACCCTTATAACCAATATGCAAATTTCCTCACTGTCCATGTCCAAAAATGTATATCTATTTGTACATCTTGGAATCATGGCCTCCCTGTCAGGGGGTGGACAGCAGAGATTGTCTTTATTCCCCTGGAATTGTTGGTGATCATTGCAATGAAGAGAAATATTCAATCTTTCCTTTTGTTTGTCTTTAGAACGTTGTTAGTGCATAAACTGTTGTCTTAGTTCTTCTCACTTCACTCTACCTCAGTTCATACAAACCTTCCCAGGATATTCTGAAATAAGCCTACACATCACTTTTCACAGTGGATTCCATTACATTTACATATTAACAGTTTGTTCAACCATTCCTCAGTTGGTGGACATCTCCCTTACTTTCACAGTCTCTGTCACTACACAAACGGACTGTAACTACTTTTGTACACTGAGCCCTGAATTTCCTCTTACTTCGATCTCTTTAGATTACAGATCTAGTGGTCCTTCAACATTTTCTTCTTCAACATATTCAATCTTCAACATAAATACATATTAGGCCATGTGTGTGAACATCAGTCTTCAAGGGGAAAGCAAAGATGAAACACTTCACCCAGGAAGCTAGAGATAATGAGATATATACACATATCCATATGTGTGTGTGTGTATGCATAGACATATATGTATATATATATGCATAGACATATATGTACAGACATGCACTTATAAACTATTTAGGTATATATGTGAAGTGGTTGACCTTTGCTTTCTCCTTGAAAAGACCTTCTGTGAAAATGTAATTGAAGCTCATGAGAGATAAGAGCACGGCATTGCTGTGTGTGTAATACACAGTCCCTGAGGATTGAGTAGTGAGCAAGAGCAAAGAAAGCTATGGGGAGAGAGACTGAAAGGCACATAGGTTTTGAGGCGTCAAGGATCTTAGAAGTTTGCTGGTGTGATTGATGCTGCAATTGTGGAGATCAGGGATCCGAGGTCTGGCAACTTTAGGTAACTATAATAATCTTGTTTAATTGTGCCTTGTCCCCAAAAATAAAGTAAGAGAAGAAGAGGGGGGACAAGGGTTAGCATGGGGGCATTGGTGGTTCAGTGGTAGAATTCTCGCCTCCCACGCGGGAGACCCGGGTTCGATTCCCGGCCAATGCATAAGTTTTAAAAGGGCTCATTGACTCTTAGTACAAGAGCACTTCTTTTTGGATTCTTTTTTTTTTCTTTTTGGATTCTTAACCTCTTTGTACAACGCAAGTGTTTCCGAGCAGTTATCATGTTCTCTCGGATTCATCCGTTTAGTCAAGGTTTAAATGAGAACCTACTTCAGTTTTAGGACTACATGATCCGAACTCGACTCCACTCGCCTGACACTACAAAGAAGCTGGAGACGGGTGGAGGATGAGGATGGGGCGGAAGCCCAAGAAATAGGGACAAAGAGTCACTTCAATTCACTCGAAAATACATACTCACTCTCGGCACACACTCACACACATTTCTTGTTCTCTCCACCATAGGGATACAAGGTAATCAAAGGACATATATTAAGAGCCTATGCGGTACTGGGCAAAGTCCTAAGTTAGGAAACAAGGACACCACGCCAGAGGGCAGTATCCTCAAGACGTTTACTTAGATCTGGAGGGAGGCTGAGACCCGGCGGGCTGGAAAAGTGACTTTCTGTAGTAGGAGTAGAGGAAGAGTGATGTGAGGATCTGGGAGGCTGCAGTCCTCAGCACAGGGACCTCGTCCTGTAGTGCGCGTCACATCTCTTGTCTACCGAAGGCCTAGGCTTCTTTATTGCGACTTGAGTACCGACCAACTGCGATGCAAGGAAACCCTGCTGGACACTCCGGAACTATGGATAGTTCTGTGGAAGAGAGCCCTTCCTTTACCAAGCGCGGACGGAGAGAGGGATTAGGGAGAGGAGTGGGGCGAACAATATTTCCTCTCAGTTTCGAAGCCAGGATCTTTGGCTAATGTGATAAGCAGTACCGTACAGAAACTACTGTAAAGAATGAAAGGGGGAGAGGAAGGGACAGAGACAGGCTCACTGATATAGACAGAGAGGCAAGAAAGACCGAGATAGAGAGACAGAGACGCACGCAGAGAGTCAGACAAGTGATCAACGGAAGCGATGAGTGGTGTCTTCATAGGTGTGGACGTTGTCCTTTTTCTTGCAAAAGGTAAAATTTCTTGAAAAAAGGAATTCACAATTTTTGTGGCAGGCAAATGCTGCAAGTCTTGTTGAAAAGGCACGAAAGAGAAGCATTTTCAAGGTGGTTCCATGGTGTAATGGTTAGCACTCTGGACTCTGAATCCAGCGATCCGAGTTCAAATCTCGGTGGGACCTTAGTTTTCTACTTTCTGCATGTCCTTAGGGATTCCCGCTTAGTAGACTAACGTCCAAAGTGAAGGACTGACTATCCCCCGCCCCATTTATCTCTTCACCTACTTTTATTGGTGTTAGGTTGTATCTTAAGCCTAGGAAAGAGAGAACTGGAAAGATTTGTTATTTGGTATTTGTCATTGGGGAAATCATGTGTGGACTGAACTGATCCTTTGCTCTTATTTCTGAATTTCTTTCACCTTCCAGAGTCAGTGTGGATAGGGGCTTTCTTATCTCGCCCCGACAGTCAGTCAAGTAGTGAATACATATAGTAGTCAGTCAGCTGTCATTTATTAATTTATTATCCAACTATGTACTAGGCTCGGTGCTAAGTAAACACAGAAGATAGGAAGACCGGCATACAAACACAAGACTGGTGCAGTAGGCGTTCAAGCACTCAAACAGCTTGGCAATCAGCAAGAAGACTGTGAAGATTGTGTGAGCCGGCTGCATCGGGGGATGCCAGGAAGCTCAGCGAGAAACTACAGGAAGAAAGGGACAGAGAGAAGAGCTTTTTTTGACGTTGGAGAAGGAAGGGAGTGGATACCCAAAATTCAAGTGCATTGGCCGGGAATCGAACCCGGGTCTCCCGCGTGGGAGGCAAGAATTCTACCACTGAACCACCAATGCCCACAGGTTTCACTGCTTCTATCACTTACTTTTACATGATTTTTTTGGGAGGGCATTTTCATTCTAAAGATATTCCCAGTTCTTTTTAAAATCCATTCATCTTTCAAGGTTTCACGTTCCTCAATGGAAATTTCACCAAATTGTCCCTAAGTCCCCGTCTTCGCTAACACACAGCTCCTGGCCCAAGAACCTCCCTGCCCGCCCTTGCTCTTCTCCACACTTGGCGCCACACACCAGTCCCCTACAGGGCTTCCTGTAGGCTCACTCCTACATAGACAATTCTAACTCTCAGCCCTCTTCTGAGCTTCACTTCTATTTTCTTTCTTGCTTTTACTTCAGAATAATCAACCATAACACAAAGGAGAGCATAAGCTACAGGACTTAGGGAACCATCACTTTTAATGGAACGAGGACAGTATTCGTAAAAGTCTTTTCTCCTTCCAAGTCAATTACAATGCTATTTTACAACCACTTGATTCAGGATGACTTGGCAACCTTACAGTTATCACGTGGCCTCTTTGGAAAGCTTTAAAAGGACTGACCAAGATTCTGCACTGTGGGCTCCATTGAGAGCCCGGGATACAAGACCTCACCACTAACGTATTCGAAGATACCAAGAGCTGTACAGCCATACCTAAGAGTATACAGCCAAGACGTCCAGAGCTTTTCCCCAGAGCACTGACGAGCATGCTTCTATGCTGACTATGACACGCTGGCAAGACATTCAACAAGGACACTCAGTGAATACACCACATTGATTCTACTAAGCACACTTTCCCAGCGGCTTATCAGGCATTGGGTCCAGGGTCAGAAACTTTCGAGAGAGTGCTGGAATTTGTAGTGGCCTGCTGTACTTAGCCTCAGTTACATTTTCACACAGATCGATAATGTTACCCACTTCAAACACATCGCTGGTAATCGAGCCCTGATCGAGGGTTGATGAGGAGAAGACTGAAGAGGGAGTAAGGGTGGTTGGAAGGAAGGAAGACTTAAGAAAAGCTTTAAAGCTGAGAGACCTACACTGAGACACACAGAAAACGGAGAGAACTGAGTTGGAGACAGAGAAGGAGGCAGAGAGACAGTGACAGAGACAGAAATAGACAAAGAGACAGACACAGAGAGACATAGAATGACAGAGACAGACACAGAATGACAGAGTGACAGAGAGTGACACAGAGAAAAAACGAGAAAGTACAGTCTTCTGCTTGTCCTTTACCACAGAGACATCAGTGGGGCTCCTAAAGGAGTCCAGTTCACTAAGCAGTGTCAGAAAAAAAAAAAAGGAAAGACCAAAACCAGTCACATAAGCTAAAAGAGAATTCAGTGTTTAAATGAGGGGAAATCAGATTGCTCCAACTCCTGAGACCCTTTGATGTGACACAGCTACATCTTTTCTTAGGTAGGGTTTAACCAATGGTGGCAAAATGTCAACAATCTTATAATATTCAGTGGTTTCCCTGAAACTCTCTTTCACCATTATTTTACGACACGTTAGTATGCCATTCCATTTAGATATCACAATCTGTTCAGTCATTTCCCAATGGGGCACTCGTTTGTTTTCCAGGTCTTTACCCCAACAGAAAGAGCTGCTATAAAATGTATGGCACACACAGGTCCTTATCCTCTTCTTTCCTTCCAAAATCCTCAGAGGAGACCAGTAGTGTGCTGGATCTGGAAGGCCATGTAGTTTCCCTGGGAATCCAGGCTGCAGACTCCTTCAAGGCAAAGGATGAGCAGCCTAGAGGAGGGTTTGAGGGAAGGGCCCACCCCTTCTCTCCTTGTTACTCCGATGAGATTTCTCTTCATTTCCGATGTATCTCGTAACTGGTCACTCCAGTCCCTGAACAGCCAGCTAACTAGCTGTAAGACCCCGTTCAAGTCAGCACTCTAGCTTCGAGTTAAAGGAGACGGACTAGAAAAATCCTTGCTGAATTCCCAATCTTGCCAATTTATCCTGAGGATGATGTTCATTGCTAAGCAACCAGGACTATCCAGTTTCTACACATTTCCTAGCTCTGATGTCGAGGATTTCTCTCTATTTTTTCCCACTGGCTATGCAATGCATTTGTCAGTGTAGTTCCCTTCACTTTGTAGAAGGACAGCAAACGTGCTTCAGGGGTTTTACGAATCAGGGGCTACTAGAGGTAAGGAGACTTTCTGTGTTTCAATGAATGACAGGAGGCTGCCCATGGATTGGGAGGAATAGCTAAACAAATTGTGGTTCTTGAATGTTGGGGACTACGAAGGTGCTATAAGAAACAACGAATAATCCAGAACGACTACAGAGAAGCACTGAATGATTTCCACACTCTGATGCAAAGTGAAGTAAGCAGAGCCAAAAAAAATAGTATTCACACTGACTAGTACAATGTCAATGGAAAGAGCAACCACAAGAAGTTCATCAGAGAATGTTGCAAAATTACAAAGAACATGGCCCCAAAGAAGAGATCTAAGAAGGCATCCAGACCCACAGTCTTTTGCAGAAGTGTCGGGGGTCCAGGGGTGTGAAACGTTGCATGTATTTTCAGATTTTTTCAATTGCATGTTCAATTTTGCTACTGTTTCCCCCTTCTTCCTCTTTATTTTTATTGTAAAGACTATTGCTCGTTTAATGGGCTGGTTTTGTGGAGGGTCTGGGGGAAGAAAAGAGAAATTCCGTTGACCTGAAAGGTATCAATAAAATGTATTTTTTAAAGTATAGGAGAGAAGTTCACTCTACTGATTCCTGCATTGCACCACCACCTTCTTTAGCTTTCCACTCCTTCCCTTCCTACATTGTCCCACTTCCTGCAACAAGGTGCAGATTGGACTTCATTGTAATTACAATGGATTGAGTAGGTGGCATTTCACTTTTTTCTTTCGGTAGCTACTTTCTTTCACCTCAGAAAGGTTGTGGCTGGAGGGAGTTTATTTCTTGCAGTGTCGGAATTAGCGGGATTTTTGCTGATGTCCCCTGTAAAAGATAACTGGCCAGTACGGGGATCGAACCCGCGACCTTGGCGTTATTAGCACCACGCTCTAACCAACTGAGCTAACCGGCCTCCCATGCTGACCTGTTAAACCAACTTTCTCAGCACAGTACAGAAGTAATACAGAAAAGACTTGGGTTGCTAGGATTGTTGTTACTTTGGTCAGTTAAATCCCCTGAAATAGGCTGCACTGTTTGAGGATTCTTCCTACACAGTTTCGAACGCCACAACCCGCCTTCCATTTTTTTTTTATCGTTTTTCTTTCTCCAGGAATCCTTGTTTTCAAAAGGCAGCGGCTGTGAAGATAGGCAAAATTATGAATTCGTTAGGTAGCTCTTGGTATGGAATCAGGAAGACCTGAATTAAGATTTGGCCTCAGACACTTCACTAGCTGTGGGTGACCCTGGACAAGTCATTTAATCTCTATTTACCTTAGTCCTGAAGAATATCTTTGTCAAGGTAAATGCCATAGACAGCAAGATTCACAAGGTAACAAAGAATTGGAAACGACTTAATAACAATAAATTCATTATCGTTGGAAGTGGGAATTTATCCAGAGACAACCTACAGTATTTTGGAATAACTGACGCAATGATGCATCTCAGAGAAAGAGTATTTACTAAAATATTTATGGGAACACTTAAATAACTAGAAATAAGTGAGGTGAATGTCCTTTGATTGCAGAATGGTTGGATAAATGTTGCATGAATATTAAGGAATATTATTGTGCTGGCAGAAATGGTAAAAAAACAAAACAAAACAAAAGGATGGATTCAGAGAATCCTTGGGAAGACTTATGGGAACTGATGCAGTCAGTGAGCAGAATCAGGAGAACAAGTTATGCAAAGACTACAGTAATGGAAAGAAAAACAAGTTTCATAGATTTCAGAAACATGGCCAATGCAACGCCCAATCAGGACTCCAGAAGTCTGATCCTGAACCTTGCTTCCCACATCTTGGAAGAAAGGCAGTAAACTAGAGATTAACTAATGAGACATACATTTTCAGAAGCAGCTAATATGTAACTTTGTTTTGCTTGACTATACTTAGCTGTTAAAAAGAAGGACTTTTATTTCCTTTTCTTATCTCTCACCTGAGTTACCAAAGACCCCAAATACCCAACTTGAAGCAGAATATGATTCTAAGGTTTTCTTGAGAGATTATGCTCCCAGTGAATATGTCTTAAATCTATTCTCTTTGCTTTCTTTGTCCTTGAGTAATTGACCAGTGAGAAACTGTGATGGAAATAGAGATAGAAAGAGAAATCCCATTCAAAAGGTATACAATAGTTCGGAGAGTATCTTCTAAAAGAGCCCCAGGAACTATATTGCAACTCCTGGCAGAAATGGAGGCAGACTTAAATAACTGTAAGAATATTACTCATTGATAGGACAAATCAATATAATATAAATGACAATAACACCAAAATTAATTTGCTTTTTTATTGCCTTATCAGTAAAATTACAAAAGCATATTTTACTGGGGTGGCCCTGGAGTCAAGAGCACCTGAGTTCAAATCCAACCTCAGACATGAAAACTAGCCATGTGACCTTGGGCAAGTCACTTAACCCCAATTGCCCTACCTTCCCCCCTGCAAAAAAAATTTTTTTTCAAGTGTATTTTACAGAAACAAAAATAATAGAATTCATAAGAGGCACAAAAGGTCAAGAATATAAAGAGTAATAATGAAAAAAGTGGGAAAGGTTTAAGTCTGGTACTGATAAGTATCAGATCTCAAATTATAATAAAAAGCAGTACTGTAATCATTAAAATGAGGATTAAAATGGAATAAAAATATGAAGTATTACAGTGAAACAGATTAGGTATATAACATACAGAGGCAAATAAACAAAGTCCTATAGTTTTCCACAAATCCAAGTAAGCCAGTCACTGGGCTAAGGGCTCATTATTTGAAAAAGCTGCTGAGAAAACTGGAACAGAGTTTCAAATCAAATTCAAAAGAATTAGAGAAATGCAAACTCAAGCAACTCTGAGGTTCTATTTCATACTTATCACACTGAAAAATACAATTAAAGAGGAAAATGGTGAGTGCTGAAGGTGATGTGGAAAACAGGAAGAATAATGCACTCTGGGTGGGACTGCCAACTGGTCCAGTTATTCTGGAAAGCAATATGGTCCTATGCTCCAAAAGTTATCCAATTGTATGTACCGATTGACTCAGCTATACTGCTAGTAGGCATATACAACAAAAATATCAAAGGATAGGAAAAGGAACTATATATACACAACACTGTTTATAGCAGTTCTTTCTGTAGTGAACAAGAAATGAGTGGACCCACCAATTATTGAGGGGATACCTAAAAGAAATTATGATATATGAACATATCATATTATGATATGATATATAATGGAATATTATTGTGCCATAAGAAAAGACCAAAAGGACCATTTCAAAAGAAGCTGGGAAGACTTTTATAAGTTGATGCTAACTGAAATGAGCAGAACTAAGAAAAATAAATTATACAATGACAGAAACATTACAGAGAAAAACAACTTTGAGAGGCTTGAGAACTCTGATCAATGCAATGGTAAACCAATAGTCCAGAGGACTGAAGATGAAATATATCACCCACCATCAGCTAGAAAGATAAAGGATTTAAAATCTAATCACAATATGAATTTCTGTTATTAAGTCCCTTCCAGTATATCATATTATGTAACTGGAATATTCACTTCTCTCTACAAGACAGGTCAATTCAAACTACTTATGTTGTATGTTCATAGATGCCCATGTGTTGTCCAAGTAAGTAATTGGAACTGCAAATTCTTTCCCCGAGAAGGAAGTAGAGAGACAGTAAGGATCTGTGCTGGGCAAAAGACTGCCCCCCCAAAAAAGACTGGAAGAATTGGGGAGTAGGTGGTAGCCTGGAATAGAGGGAGGATAAAACTAGGATGATTGTTGAGTTTTGCTATTGCCAGAAATAGATCATAAAATTAAGAACATGTGCAAGCAGGGGGCAGGATAATGGCTATGCCTTCTTTGTTTAGTTTTGGTCTTACTTAGATTTACTTTCATGTTGGTCTGAAGAGAGACTTGGAGTGAAATTAGTTTCATAACTAGCTTCCATACAATTACTCTGGGATTTACTCTGAAGAGGCTCCTAAAGCAAATTTTGTGGGCAAAGGATGCCCATAAGAGAGAAAGTAAAACTGAAGTTATAGGCATTCCAAACCTGGGGTGACTCTGTCTGGCTTTGGGAGTTTCCTTTAACCAGGTATAGTGATTCATCATTTAGGACTAAAAGAGCTGTCAGCTTATTCTTACCAGGGAAAGACCTTTTAGTCATTGTGCTTTAGTAGATGGAAGGTGAGGTTCATGCAGATGGTCCTGAAGAGATGAAGTATAGAAATTGGTTGCAGACAAAAGTTACAAAATCAGAGAAGACACTAAAGTGAAACAATGTAATGGCAAGTGAAAAGATAAGAAATATTCATCCCAAGATCATCGGAGAGCATCATCACAGCGTTACCTGAGAGGAACTCTAAAGTACATGTCCTTTCCCTCTTTCTTCCTTCTCTGAAGTATAGACCTAGTAGCAGGTCAATCCTACTTAACTCCTCAAACCCTTTGAATGGAATAGTGGGGCATTCTTCCAGAATATTCACAGGAGCCTAGTAGTTGGTTATACTAGGCAGTCTTGGCAGGCCACTTGCCCCTCCCGGTTACTCCAGGCTGGGGGCTCTTGCAAGACAAAGAATGAGCAGACTGGAGGGTGCTGAGGAGGGGCTGTCTCTTTCCCGGCTCCAAACTGGCCAGGCCCCACCTTCTCTCCTTGTTGCTCTGAAGAGGTTTCTCTTCATTCCCGCTGTATCTTGGAACTGGGCTCTGGGCCACGCCAGCCCCGGAACAGCCAACTAACTAGCTGTAAGA
The DNA here is from genome assembly GCA_011680675.1 of Gymnobelideus leadbeateri. Lineage (NCBI taxonomy): Eukaryota > Metazoa > Chordata > Mammalia > Diprotodontia > Petauridae > Gymnobelideus > Gymnobelideus leadbeateri. The sequence goes on from WOXC01004063.1 coordinate 111,633, forward strand.
CCCCATTCAAGTCAGCGCTCTAGCTTCGAGTTAAAGGAGACGGGCTAGAAAAATCCTTCTGCTAATTTATCCTGAGGATGGTGCTCACTAGCAACCAGGACAATCCAGTTTCTACACATTTTCTAGCTCAGATGTCGAGGATTTCTCCCCATTTCTCTCATTGGCCATGCAATGCATTCGTCCATGTAGCTCCCTTCACTTCGTAGAAGGACAGCAAACGTGCTTCAGGGGTTTTACGGATCAGGGACTACTTTCTGTAAGGAGATTTCCAGTGTTTCAAAGAATGACACAGAGGAACAGCTAAACAAATTTTGGTTCTTGAATGTTGGGGACTACGAAGGTGCTGTAAGAAACAACGAATAATCCAGAACGACTACAGAGAAGCACTGAATGATTTCCACACTCTGATGCAAAGTGAAGTGAGCAGAGTCAAGAAAACAGTATTCACTCTGACTCTTGTCAATGGAAAGAGTAACCACAAGACGTTCAGAGAATGTTGCAAAATTACAAAGAACGTGGCCTCAAAGAAGAGATCTAAGAAGGCATCCAGACCCGCAGTCTTTTGCAGAAGTAATCGAGGGTCCATGGATGTGGAATGTTGCAGGTATTTTCAGATTTTCTTAAATGCATGTTCAATTTTGCTACAGTTTACTCCTTCTTCCTCTTCTTTTTTTTCTGTAAAGACTATTGCTCCTTTAATAATTAGCTTTGTAGAGGGACCAGAGGAAGAAAGAGGAAGAAATACTGGTGACCTGAAAGGTATCGGTAAAAAGTGTGTTTTTAAAAGTGTAGTGGGGGGAGGTCGTTCTGTGGTTTCTCACATTCCCACCCTCTCACACCTTGGCCCCATCTGCTGCTGCCAGGGGCTGTGGCAGCAGGGTGTCTACTGGTTCACTGCAGGAGGGAGGATTGGGAGGATTTCTGTGAGTGTCCCTTGTAGAAAAAGAGGTGGCCCGTACGGGGATCGAACCCGCGACCTTGGCGTTATTAGCACCACGCTCTAACCAACTGAGCTAACCGGCCACTTATGGGATAGTTTCCATTCAATATCTATACAAATACTTCGGAAAAGGCCTGTAGTGATGCTAAAATTGTTTATCTATCGTTAGTCGATAAGTTCAACAGTTAAACATTTATGAAAACGACTACTGTTAGCCAATCACTCCGATAATCGTTAGGATACAAAACGGGGCAAAAGACAAAGGAATTGATAATCTAACAGAGGAGACAAGCAAACAAACATCTTGCAACAAGCTTTATATAGGAGAAATTGGAAATAACAGAAGGAAAGTCCTAAAAATTAAGAGGCTTTGGGAAAGGCTTCCTCTACGATGTGCAACTTTCATTGAGAATGGAATCCATCTAAGCCAGCAGTCAAACAGCAAAAGGGAGAACATTTCCAGCACGGGAGCAATTTGGTCGGAATAATCCAGTAGTGAAGCTTGTTAGGGCAAAATCTTACATATGAGAAGGGGCTAGGGACCCAAGAGAAGAACGCCGTGAAGAGTTATATTGATTCACAGTAAGGCAGTAAGATGGTCAGGAGAAGACAATGTAGCTAGAGCCAGCAAAATAACCTGGAAGAAAACTGAAGGGCTGAAGGATTGAAAATCACTGCGTGTAAAAACACCAGGGTTGTTAAAAGAAGGGCAGAGGAAAAAGTGAAAAGCCAAGAGTGTGAATTTAGATTAGGAATTTCAGAATTCTTAAACACAAACGTGGTGCATTTGTGGTTCATGGCAAAATCAAGGGTATGATCGTCTTTGTGTGTGGGTAAGATGGAGGAGCAAGTCGTGGGAAGTGAGTAGATTCAAGAACTGAGTGGTTAAAGTATTTGAGAGAGAAATGATAACGTATTTTGATGCCTCGGGCCTGCCCCTTTCACCACACCCCCCACTCCCCCGCCCAAGTATGAGGGCAGAAGTGGAAGAGGAAGGGAAAAATTTGAACCGGGTACTAAACTCATTGATGAAAGAAGAGGAGTGGCCAGGAGGTCTATAAACAGCAGCTACCAGTGTTTTGATTAGGTAGTGGATATGAAATACGTCACCCTCAAAGAGGAGATGTTACTGAGTGATAGAGATTGGGGGAGAATGTGAAAGTAGCAAAGAGTATTTTAACTCTGCTGTCTCAACCAGTCAAGGGAAATGAGTAAAGGTGTAGCCACCACTGAAAGGGAGGGGAGCCAGATTTCAGTAATATCTAGAACACGGGAAAAATGGGAGAGGATTGTGCTCGATAAATCAACTTCTGCAGCCATTGGACCATTTGAGGACTTCTCTTGCCCTGCTTTTAACAACAGAAGCCATTTTTCATTAATAGATCGTTTTTCTTCCTAAGTGAATTTCCTTTTGAAATGCAATATGTAGGAGAACAGGTACATTCTTGAACTGATTGTTGGTGGTACCAGAAATTAGCATTTGGGAACTTTGCACCAAAAAAAAAAAAAAAAACCCACTACTATCCACATACCTTAAAGTGGTCCAAGACAGAGGGAGAAAGGCACACATATGTAGGCAAATAGTTAAACACCTTTTGTAGAAATAAAGAACTGGAAACAAAGGGGATGGATTATTCATTGATTGCAGAACATTGATGAACATACACTGAATGCATGGAAGGGAATATCATTTCATATAGCAAAATGATATTCCCTTCCATGCATTCAGAAAATCTTTGGGAAGACTTAGAAGAAATGAGGCAGAGTTAGGGAGCAGAACTAGGAGAACAATTTGTGGCATGACTGCAATTGAAAGAAAAATAACTTTCAAGATTTCATTAGACGTCCAGGACTATACCGCAACATGACCCTAGGAGACTGATTATGAACCTTGCTTCCTACATCCTGGAACAGAGGCAGTAAACTAGAGCCAGACTGAAACATTCATTTTCAGAAATGGGCCAAGCTTGTTTTACTTAACTATATCTAATTGTTAAAAGGGAGACCCTTTAGTTCCCTTTTCTTTGATGGAGGGAGGAGCTATGGGAGGTTGGAGAGGAGTAATTACTTTGAAGAAGAAAAAAAAAGAAAAAAAGCAACATTGAAAACAGTTTTTTAAACTCCAGAAGTGAATAAAAGGAAGTACAGAACAGGACACAGACAAGCAGGGCAGTTTCCTTACCATCATGTTGAATTTATTATACACTTTAAAATACTAGGTGTAATAGAAAATCAGCTTCATAGGCAATTTTTTTTATGCCTTCCTACTGAAATTGTCATTTGTTGGTGTTTTTAAAATTTATAATATAAAAATTTTAATGACTATGTCAACTGGAATCAATGTTGTATTCTCTTCCGTGACTAAGTAATTCTTCTTTTGATAACTGTTAGATGACCTGGAAGTGTTACATTCCTTTATGAACTCTAATCTGAACCATATTCAACCTACTCTTTGAAAATATAGAAGCAGACCTAAATAATTAGAGAAATACTACTTACTCATAGGTAGAAAAAAAACCCAATAGAATAAAAATGACTCTAGCACATGAATTAATTTATTAATTGTTTTACCCATCAAATTCCCATAAGTGTATTTTATAGAGCTAAAAATAATATAACAAAATTCAGAACAAAAGATCAAGAATTTCTTCTCCTGGGGGCGGCTAGGTGGCGCAGTGAGTAGAGCGTCGGCCCTGGAGTCAGAAGGACCTGAGTTCGGTTCTGGCCTCAGACACTTAATGCACACACAAACAAAAACCTAGCCGTGTGACCTTGGGCAAGTTACTTAACCCCAATTGCCCTCCAAAGGAAAAAAAAATTTCTTCTCCTCATTGGCTTTTTGAGCCTCTTTTGCCATTTGAGTTAGTCTATTTTTTTTTGTTTGTTTTTGTTTTTGGAGGGCAATTGGGATTAAGTAACTTGCCCAAGGTCACACAGCTAAGTTTTTGTGTGTGTTAAGTGTCTGAGGCCCATCCAAACTCAGGTCCTTTTGACTCCAGGGCCTACGCTCTACTCACTGTGCCACCTAGCCGCCCCATTAGTCTATTTTTTAAGGTATCATTTTCTTCAGTCAGGTTTTTGACTCTCATGAATTTCTTGCATCATTCTCATTTCTCTTCCCAATTTTTCCTCCACTTCTCTTACTTGATTTTCAAAATCCTTCTGGAGCTCCTCCATGGCTTGTAACCAATTCATATTTTTCTTGGAAGCTTTTGACGCAGGAGTTCTGACTTCATTGTCTTCCTCCCATTCCATGCTTTGATCCTTCTTGTCCACAAAAAAAGAATCTAAGCTTTGATTGCTGTTTTTGCTTTGCTTCCCCTGCTTGCTCATGTTGCCACTCAATTACTTGACTTTTGAGCTCTTTGCCACAGTAGAACTCTGCTTCCAGAGAGGAGAGCTTTGTCCCAAATTGCTGGGGTTTTTGAAGATGCCAGAGCTATTACTTGGGTGCCTCTCTGCAGCCCCCACTGGCTTTGGCCCATTGGCTACACATCCCAGGATCTCCACCGAAGACAGCAATCCAGATCCAAGCAGGTAAAAGCAAGAATGATTACCCTCTGAATGGTTTCTTGGTCCCCCTCCCATCTGTAGGCCAGGAGCTCTGAAGCAGCCACATGGAGGCCCCTCTACTACTTCTTGCCAGGGGCAGGGGCAAACCCTCTTCTCTGTCCCCCACAGTTCCAACAGAGTTCTACACTAACCTTTTACTTGCTCTTTGGTGTTTATGGGGTGATAAGTCTGGAAACCACCACAGCTGTTGGTACTTCCCTTTCCTGAAGTCTGCTCTGGTCACCACTAGTCTGCTAGTCCCCTCTGCCCTGAGGCCAAAACCTCACGCTCATGAAGGGCTGGGCTCTGCTCCCAGCACACTGCCATGGACCTTTACTGTAGGTCTGCCCAGCTGGACATATGTTTCTCTCTGTGACTTTGTGGGTTCTGTAGCTCTAAAATTTTAGAGTCATACTTTATAGGTATCTGAGGTGGTTGTGAGGGGATCTCACAGAATTTTCCTGTTTCTATGCTGCCATCTTGGCTCCGACCTAAGATCAAGAATTTCAAGTGTAACAAGGGAAAAAAAAGTGGGAATGAGGAGAGACTATTCGTGTCAGATCTTAAACTATAATCACAACCAGTATCGTTGAAAATGGTTTGGCTAAAATGGGATAAAAAATATGAAGTCAAACAGTGGAACAAATTAGATATACAACATACAGAGGCAAAGACAGTAGCATAGTTTTCCACAAATCCAAAGACCCCAAATGCAAGGGTGAAGACTCACTATTTGAAAAAAGCTGCTAGGAAAACCTGGAAAACAGTATGGCAGAAAATGGGTATAAATCAGCCTTCACACCATATACCAAAATAAATTCTAAAATGGATTTGTGACTTATCCATGGTGACATCAAAAGCATATTAGAGGAGTAAGAAATAAATTGTTAGGGCTCGCCTTTCAGGGCATATGCCAAACTCACCTCTCCAGCCGCCTCTGCGGCACTCCAATTGCCTTCCAAGATTCTGGTCTCCCTACTTCGACCCTTATGGTCACCACACCTTGAACCCTGGGAGAGTTCATTTCCCACTTGCCCCACTGCAACCTCTGGTTCGCTCCCACGAACCCCTTGGGGGAGCCTACTCCTCTCAAACAGAGTCCTGACACCAAGATGTAACGTCTTGCGGTTTAATCTCTTTCTTGTTCACAATCCCCTCATATCTCTCTCTCTCTCTCTCTCTCTCTCTCTCTCTCACTCTCTCCCTCTCTCCTCTCTCTCTTTTCTCTCTCTCTCTCACTCTCTCTCTCCCTCTCTCCTCTCTCTCTCTCTTTCTCACTCTCTCTCTCCCTCTCTCTTCTCTCTTTTCTCTCTCTCCCTTTCTCTCTCTCTCTGTCTCTCTCTCCCTTTCTCTCTCTCTCTCTCTCTCTCTCTCTCTCTCTCTCTCTCTCTCTCTCTCTCTCTCTCTCTCTCTCTCTCTCTCTCTCTCTCTCTTCCCCCCCCCTCCCGCTTTCACCTTGCCTCCCTCCTTTTAGCTTCTTTCCCCTCCCCCCCCCCGCCCCCGTTCTCCCACGTGCCTCAGCAGTAACAAGCTTCTCATGGCAGGGGAGTGCTCCCCTGTTAGCAACGCATACTCAACACCCCAAAATCACGGGAGTAGAATGCACACTCAGGTGTCTCCAACCCTGCTTGAGTTGCTCTGTCCTTTGCCTGAGTTTTCCGTGGGTTCTCAGAGTTCGGGTAGAGTCTTAAAGGGACCCAACAATAAATTACCTTTCAGACATATGGATATAGAAGAGACCCTGGTTATACAACAATAAGGGTGACAGAAAGTTGAAAGGACAATTTTGGTTATATAAAATTTAAGAGTTTTTGCACAAATAAATCTAATGCTGTCTAAATTAGAAGGAAAATAGGTAATACGGGAAAGAATTTTGTAGGACATTTCTGGGATAAAGCTCTAGATTTTAGAATGGATAAGGAGCTGATTCAAATTTTCTGTAAGTTTATATTGAGATATGTTTCTTACATCATCATAGTACCTCATGTATCCCTCCCCCATCTCTCCAAGAGAGCCATCCCAAATGACAAATAGTATTTTTAGAAAGGGAAAAAAAGTTAGCACAATTGATCAATACATTAAAAATGTCTAAAAATACAGGCAATATATAACACCTATGGACCTCCCACCTCCATAAATGGTTAGGTTGAGAGTGTCTTCTAATATCTCTCCATTCAATTCCCATTTCATCTTTATAACTTTCTTATATTTACTTTTGGTTTTTGGGGTAAGTCATTCTTTTACATTGTCATAGTTACTGTGTATATTGTTTTCTTGCCTATGCTTATTTCACTTTGCATTATTTCATATAGATATTTCCATTCATCTCTGTGTTCATCACACATGTTGTTTCTTGAAATGCAGTAATATTCCATTAGTATTCATGTACCACAATTTGTTTAGCCATTCCCTGTTTAATGGGTGTCTGCTTTGTTTATAATTCTTGGCTATCACAAAAAGTGCTGCTATATATATTTTGGAATATATGGGGACTTTTTCCTTTTCAGTGGCTTCCTTGGGGATAAGCTAAGTTCAGATTTATAGGATGAAGAGTAGATATAGATAAAAATATAAAAGAAGTTCTCTAAAGAAGAAATTCATGCTATCAATAAATATATGGGGAAAAACTGTTCCATATAACTAAGAATTAGAGAAATGCACATTCAAGTAATTGTGGGGTTCCATCTCATACTCTTTACACTGGAAAAAATTACAAAAAAGGAAAATGACAAATACTAGGGCTGTGGAGAAACAGGCAGAGCAATACACTGTTGGTGGGGATATTAATTGGTCCAGTTATTCTGGAAGCAATTTAGAACTATGTGCACAAAGTTAAACTGTACCCATTGGCCCAACTATACTACTATTACTACTGCTGCTGCTGCTACTACTACTAGGTTATATAACAAATAGATCAAAGAATGTGAAAAGGCTCTATATGTACAACAGTGTTTATAGCAGCTCTTTTTGTAGTGACCAAGAACTAAAACAAAAACAACATAAGAGCAGACTCATCTATTGGAGAATGTCGAAAGAAATTATGATATATGAACATAATGGAATATTATTGTGCCATAAGAAAAGACCAAATGGGCAGTTTCAGAGGAAGCTGGGAAGATTTTATGAATTGTTGCTAACTGAAATGAGCACAACTAGGGAAACAAATTATACAACAGCAGGACCATTATAGAGAAAAACAACTTTGAAAGACAAGAATTCTGATCAATGCAATCTTAAACCAGTAGGCCAAAGGACTGAAGATGGAACACACCAGCCACCTTCAGCTAGAGAGGTGAAGGATTTAAAATCTAATCATAATTTGGATTTCTAGTGTTAGGTTCCTTCCTGTACATCATATTATGTAACTGGGATGATCACTTCCCTCTATATGACAGGTCAATTTAAATCACTTCTACTGTGTGTTCATAGATGGTTCAAGTATACCTTATGCAATTGGCTTGAATTGCAAATTCTGTCCCAGGGAGGGAAGTAGGAGGGCAATAAGGATCTGTGCCAGTCAGAAGATTATAAAAAAGGAGGGAGCATTGGGGAGGGGGTGGTAGCCTGGAAAAGAGGGAGGGTGAAACTGGGATTGTTGTTGGTCTTTTGCTGTTGACAGAATTAGATCATAAAATCAAATATGTGTGTCAGTAGGATGTAGGTCGCAGGGTTATGGCTATGCCTTCTTTGCTTGGTTTTGGTCTTGTTTAGATTCACTTTCATGCTGGTGTGAAGAGGGACTTGGAGTGACATTAGTTTCATAACTTCAGCTTTCATACAGTCACTCTGAAGTTACCTCAGAAGAGGCTTCTAAAACAAATTTTGTGGGCAAAGGGTACCTACAGGAAATAAAGTGAAATTCAAATTACAGGCACTCCAAACCTAGGGTTACTCTGTCTGACATTTGTAGTTTCCCTTAAATGAGTAGAGAGACTCATACTTGTGGACTAAAAGAGTTATCAGCCTGTCCTTATCAGGGAAAGGCTTCTAAGTCACTGTGCTTTAGCAGATGGCAACTGACATGTCCTGCAAATAGTCCTGAAGAGATGAAACACAGAAACTTGTTGCAGAGAGAAGCCACAAGATGAGAGGAGATGCTGAGGAGAAATTATATATATATGAAAAGATAAGAAACATTTATCAAAAGAACAATGGAGAGAATAAAATTGACATTACCAGAGGACATCAGCAAACCTAAAGCTTTGAAAGTGGGAGTCGACCCAAGTGTATGTACAAAAAACAAAAACATATGCCTTGGACACAAGCATTTTTAGCATGTACATCTTCACCAATCTTTCACACGTGTGCCCTCCACGTCTGTTATCTGATCATATGTGATCTTTCTGTGCATGCCCTAGTCTTAATCTGTAGGAGAATGGGCATTATGTATGCATGGCAGTACATAGGTGTGTTGTTCTGGTTGGGGTTTTTGTTTTTGAGAAAGGAATGGAGGAGTTATGTTTTCTGATTAAATATCTCTTGATTTGAAGTAAAATGTGGAGCAGTTTCTACAATGTCATATTGTTTCTATGTGTTGCTTGGCTTTGCTGACTTATTTCCCAGCATCTTTCTGATTTCTTATTATAGGACTTTATGAGAAAGGCATGGAAATATTGCCAATGCAGGTGATGTTAAAACAAACAAAAAAAAAATCAAGAGGAATTAATTTAATTTAAAAAAGGAAATGTGAACTTACTTAGGCAGTAAATAGGTTCACACTCCTTCCAATGTATACTACAAGTTCCAAAACACATCTAGTCATATCATTATCAATTAGAGGAGATTCAAAGAAATTACCTTTCATAACTACTGCTAGTTGGGAGAATACTTAACAAAACAAGGGATAGAGATAGTAAAAGAAAAATACACAACATTTAAATGTTTCTTCAGGAACAAGATTAGTGCAAGCAGTTTACTAAGGAAGGCTGTCAAGGATAGGTAAATTTTGTGTCTATTACTTCTGAAAATTGATATAAAGGAAATATGAGAATTTATTCATCTATATAAGAGCAAGAACCAATTTACTGGTTGACAAAATATGTCATTACATGAATGAGTATGAAGAATTTTCAAATGAATTTCAAATGATCACCTCCTAATAAAATAGTGCTTCAAGTCATAAGTAATAAGAGAAATGCAAATCAAAATATCTCTGAAGATTCTCCTTGCAACCAGCAAATTGACAAAGATGGCAAAAGGTGGGAATAGTCAATATTGGGAAGATAAGAACAATAATTCACTGGTGGTAGAACTGGAAATTGGTTGGATCATTTTGGAAAACAAATAGAAATTACATGTCAAAAGTCTTCATACCTTCATTACATACAATGCAGCCATGAAAATCTTTCAAAAAGTCATTCTTTTTGGTTGACTTTTTGGATAACTCTAACAGAGTAAATACACCACAATATTGGGTGAAATGATTTCCTTTTACTTTTACTGAATACTTACAGATTGCTCTCTAAGAGGCTTTCAAGTTTGCATTTACACCAGAAATCAAACCAGTGTTTCTGCTATCTTAGCAGTATGGGATTTCATTGCTTTTAGTTTTTGTTATCATTAGTATTATTGTTAGCTAATTTAAGAAGTGGGAAGTCTGTACTTCAAAGTAGGTTTAATTTTCATTTCTTTGATTATGAAATGGATATGAACTGCCTCCCCCCACCTGTATATTTTGATCAATTTGTGTTTCCTTCTTTTAAATTATGTTCTCATAACTTTGGGCCATTTAGCCATTTTGGATTTGAAATTACCATGGTAATTTTTTAATAAGCCAAGACAGCTGGAGCACCAGGCCTGGAATAAGAAATATCTGAGTTCAAATCCAGCCTCAGGCACTAGCTATGTGAAGATAGGCAAGTCAGTTAAATCTTTTTGCCTCCATTTCCTCATCTGTAAAATGAGCTGGAGAAGGAAATGGCAAACCGCTCCAGTATCTTTGCCAAGAAAAGTCTAAATAGGGTTGCAAAGAGTGTAAAATGACTAAACAAACAACAACAAGATGGACTGAGAGGCAGAGACCTTTCTTTTCCTGGTCTCTTCACCCGTCAATATTCAGTGCTTCTTCCCGATTAACCTTTCCCAGTCCATTGTAGACACTGTCTTTGTTTCCAGAAAAACAGCATGCACTTTGTTTTGTCATTTTAACTTTAAGGAATGCCCACTCACTAGCTTATGCAGAGTTGACAGCAGGAGGCACACAATTTAGATTAGATAGCATTAATTCATAATAAGCTCTTAGCACAGCATCCTCCATTGGTTGATTTATTTTGGTAAAATGTGATTGTCATTGAGACAAGATGACAAGGGATTCAACCTAAACTCCAATCAGGAAATGCAACATAGGATAGTCTATCTAGGGAGGGGTAAGGTGTGATAAGGGTGATGTGTTTTGTCTAGGCTTCACTTGCTCTCAAAAACCAAAACAATTGTGGAAGAGGCAAACCAAGAAGGAATGTGTTTCAGGTAGTAGGTAAATTTTGAGACAATAGTGGACCAGCTCCTCATAGACCTTAAGTTTCTTGATGCCTTTGAACACAAAATAAAAGCAAATTTCCCAACCTCTGTGTTTGGTTCTCCAAACTACCTGTTCATTAATCTACAGCTGTCAAAGAGTGGAAAGTATGGCTGCTCAGATGGATTGGACAACTATAATAATAGAAGACAGGAGAGAATTCTGGTGTTTTTCCTAACTGAGGGGAATGATCTTTGAATTGAAAGAGAGAAAGAGACAGAGAGAGAGAGAGAGAGAGAGAGAGAGAGAGAGAGAGAGAGAGAGAGAGAGAGAGAATGTTTAGCAGGAAATTGAGACCCTAAGAGAAGTGAGACAATAAGAGAGCACTTCTCATAATGGTCAACAACCAAAGCCCATTGCAAGGGAGAGAAGTTAGAATCTCCCCTAAGATCGAAGAGAATATCCTTTCCTTCCAGGACTCCTGAAATCTATTCCAATTTCCATCTTCTCTGGTTCTTAACAGCCTACCCTCATTCAAGGCCAAGCCCACACTGTGCAGTCATTCTGTACCCTCCCTCCCCCCGCCCCCATCATTCCAATTCTACTGGTCTTGGGCAACCTAGAAACCTCCCACCCCAAACTTCCACAATTCTAGATTCCAGCAGCTTTGTGATTATACATGTCCTGACCAGAAGCTGACAAAATGATTTCCCATTTCCATAGTTTCTACTGTCTACCTCCACAGCTCTGGTCTCAAGCACTTGGCAGGCAGCCAGGTCAAATGTCCACATCCACAGCTTCCTACCTTCTGCTCAGCTCCCCCAAGACCCCTCAGTTCCCAAATCCCAGCTTCTCTGTGAGAGGGAGAAGGGCACTCTCCAGGTTATATTAAGTCCCTTCCTAGGCAATGAAGTCGTCACCTGTAGGAGAGCAAAAACAAAAGGAGAATGCCATTTGTCACCTGGGAAAGTAATTCGTCTTGGGACTCTGACTCCCAGCTGCCTCCTCTGGAAGTCACTTGTCCTGAAAGAAATATCACCAAAGGGCCTTCTACCTCAGGTCTGATGCAAGTAGAGCAAAAGACATGAAATTGTGTTGTAACACAATGAGCAGACCACTGACTGATGTTTGTGTTTTGGCAAACCTTCCTCGGGGAAAAAATAGCTAAGCCTAAGTGAGATGGTCTGGGCCCCTTTGAGTAGGGGAGAAAGTGAAGACTTCTTACTGAGAACCAATGGAATCTCCCAACTGTATGTAGTAAGGACAGAGAATGGCGCTGGAGCGGCGGGATGGTGCTGAAGCGAACGCTCTTTGGGGTCCTAATCTGTTGCTACGATCCTTGACTTCAGAGCCTATTGGAGGTCTGGTGCCCACAAACGAAGCCCTTTCGCTTAAGGGTTCTACACAGTACTTTAGCAATCCAGTGCCCCTTGAGCGGTCTTCATGTGTCTGGAGTAGATGAATGCAACCGCGGACAGGGAAGATCTGGACATTCCTTGGTAAATTCCAGTATCAGATGCCTTAGGACTCTCTTCCCTCTCTTTTAGGATTCGGTTCTCTTTAAAAACCCTTGATGCTTCGCACTCCAAGTTCCAGGTTGGTTTCCCCCTCTGTAGTCTGCCCTTCCCACAGAGACTTGGAGTGTTTCCCCGATGTTATAGTGTTTTATTTCATGATTCTAATACAACACCCCAAAAGAAGTAGGGGGGTGGAAGTGAAGGAGAGGAAGGCTGTGTTTGGAAGCAAAAGTGTAGATCTGGGAACTTTTCCAGTGAAGAGTGGCCCCATTGACCATTGGGCAGTGAAGCTATGTCTCCACACTCCTCAGACTATCTTGGTCCCCTCATCTGGTCCCTGGCCTCCAGGATCCCAAGAAGAATGGAGAACAGAGGTGACTCCCAGCTCATCTGGGCCCTGTACTAAGGTACAGGTGCTGCTGCATCGATAAGCCTGAGCTCCTTGGAGGGAGGACCCCACTTTCTTGTCGCTGCGCTGCACCCCCACCCCCTCCCCCACCCCGATTGGACCACTTCAGCACGAAGCTGGGCTGTTGTTTTCTTTTTTAGGATGGTCTTAGAGAGTACCAGCTACTTTGTCCTGGAGAGTGTTTCCGGAATTAGGATAAATTGTCGGTTCATCTTCGACAGGTCGTGAGTCTAGAAATGTAATTTGAACTGAAACGCGAAATTGCGTTTCCAAAGGTTCCGCGTGGGTCACGGGAGTGTTAGCCAAGTACTGTGCAGGAGGCCATTGCTACAGGAGGCAAGGGTGGAAAGCATTGTAAGCCGTGAGTCCCGCTGGCGATCTGGAATGTCAAAGAATTACTCTCCCAGGGTACTCTGAGTTTCATGTGAACACTCATGAAATCTTTGCACAAAGAAATAACTGTGGGGCCGGTTAGCTCAGTTGGTTAGAGCGTGGTGCTAATAACGCCAAGGTCGCGGGTTCGATCCCCGTACGGGCCACTTAAGCCTTTTGGATGGAATAACAAACTCACGCGTGGCATCTTGAATCTAGCACCAACTACTCCAAGATTGGATCCTAGATGCAAAAGAAGAAGGTGAAATTGAGGAAGTATCCCTTACAGAAAGGGGAGCTAGACCAGACTCTAGAAGGAGCTGGAATTCTGCCAGGCCTAGGTGAGGAGCTAGTGCGTTCCAAGTCCTAGAGCCGAGACCTCCCGAGGAGGAGAAATGGCCTGAGGTGGAGGAGGAAACAGGCGAGCTTAACTCGCTGGACAATGCGCACCCCAACCGAAGAGACAGGATTTTTGATAGTGCTGTATGACGAATCTCGGAATTAATTTAAGTCAACTTGCACTTGAGCTCTATAACTAGGTTTTATCTTTTTGAAGAAATGTGTCTTTGGGAACGCCGAAAACTATGTGTGAGGAAATGGCTGTGCCGTTCGAGGATCTTCTCCCTATTTCGTATTAGTCTAGAATGAGAACTCCTCAGCTTGGTTTTTCTATCACTGCTTGCACATTCTGCCCCCGGCCTGCCTTTTCAGCTTAAGTTCACATGACTCTCCATCACGTACTCTACTTCCGGTACAACTGGACTACTTGACGATTACATCTGCTGTTTCCTTGCCTGGAAAGTATCCGACCTCCTCCGACCACGCACTCGGAAACCTTTGCTCCTTTCAAATCTCAGCTGAGAGTTATATGGCTCGGGAAGATTTTCCTGAGCTTCTTCCCGTTCCCCTCCTTCCAGTTGTCAGGGACCTCTCTCTGCCTAAATTATTTCTTTTTCACTTCTAGGTGTGTTCCTTCTTGTAGGGAAGTTTTGTCTTTCGGTGTTAACACAGCAGTCGCGCAATATCCGGGACCTAGTAGGCGGTTAATAAACGGAGGTCAAATCTTTGCTTTCCCCCCCCCGAAAACGGTCCAGTTCCCGCGCGCCCCATTAGCATGGATCTCGGCTCTTGCCACTCCACTGCAGTGAAAGATAAAAAGAACTATTCCGAGGGCCTCTTGGCTAAAAAAGATGCAATGCTCCAGATGAGGATCGAACTCACAACCTCAGCATCTCTCGCTCACCTGTACTGCTGTATAAGTACCGCGCGCTAACCGATTGCGCCACTGGAGCTACAAAAGCCTCTTTTCCTACCTCGCTCACCAGCGAGAAGAGGCACAAGGAGTTAACCCTTCCAAATTGAATCTCACCTCACAAACCACGGCTCCTAATCACAAAGCTGCAACCAAAGAATCTTGGACAGGGTAGTTTCGTGTGCCAGCCACACTTAGAATGTATTGAACAAAAGGAGAGCCTAGGGGGAAACGGCCCGCATCCCCAGGCCCTTAGGAAGACCAGCCCCTCTACTGCCCACACCCGAAAAGCTGCCACACCTTGAACGCCAAAGGCCCACCAGGAACTAAGAAGGGAACGATTTCTCTGTCGCCAAGAGAAAAGTCTCACTTCCCAGGTGGTTTATACATCCATTGCGTTTGCTTCCTCAGGAAGACCGACATTTTCCCTCCATGCACCCGACCAACAGGTGCACTGAGAGACTGAGCGCACACGACGTAGTGGGTAGGGGAAAGGGTGACATCCGAGGCGCTTCTCCCAGCCCTTTGCTTTTGAGAATTCGAGGACCACGAATCTTTCCCTGATTTTGCATCTTCCATTTTTTTTCTTTCAGAAAACAGAGCAGTCACGTGAGGCTCAAAGCAAAAAGGGATGTGAGCCAAGGCTCCTGACAGAATCGACTCAGTCTTCGAAACCTCAGGTCCCACTGTAAGGTTCCATCTGAGCCTTTTCCTCTACTAACCAGTAACTGCTGAGCTCTCGCCCCTTTACCTAGATGACTGGAAGAGCTTCCTACCTGGTCTCCCTTGCTTGCATTACCTTTTCCCCAACTCTCCCATGTCTCCTCCTCTCCCTATCCCTCACCCCCAATAATGGAATTTCAAAGGAGAGTACTGTGGCAGGCTGATGAATCTATGCTGGCTCCCGGCTTCCTCCCTCAGCAAAGTCCAATGTCTTCGACCTGACTTAGACCGGTCTCCATGATCTGGTCCTGCTTCAGCTCGCAAACATTCATTTGGATCTATTCCGCTACCCTGGTATTCTCGCTTCCCTACCCCAACCCAAGTACCCACCAAACATTCCCTCCATGCCGGTCACGACGTCCTGGACCACATGTACCCCGATGCTGGCCTCAGCCTGGATTGAACGGGCAACGATGCTGTGATTACTTGGTTAGTGGTTTGATTGCTCTGTGTACTGGAAGAGGTCAAAATGACATCACAATGTTGGAGTCAGTGTAGACTGTTTCCAACGGTGGCTGACCAGACCAATTCGAGCCTCTACCACACAGGTCGGGCACAAATAGTCCACAGGAACATTTTGAGCAGGCTTGCCTTACGTGAGTTTTCCGTGGAAAGAGTCTTTTAGGCAGACCTATGTTTGACATTCGAACAAGGTGGCCAGCCTGTCGGAGGTGCTCTCTCTGCAGGAGACTGAATACTTGGCAGTTGAACTCCAGAAAAAGGACCTCAGTGTCTGGACAACTTATCTTGCCAGGCGATGGAAAAGCTTTCCCTGGCGGGTAGTCGTGGCCGAGTGGTTAAGGCGATGGACTTGAAATCCATTGGGGTTTCCCCGCGCAGGTTCGAATCCTGCCGACTACGAAGTGCAATTTTAATAATGCCCACCACGGAAGCAATACACATTGAGATCGTTTTCTGATGGCAGGTGGGTGGGCAGTAAGAAATAACAAGTCTCCAAGGAGTTTATTTTGTTGTTTGTCTCTCCTAAGTACCTAAATCGACTCCTGTTGGGAGGGAAAAAAAAGCAAAGCGCCCAACGTGGGGCTCGAACCCACGACCCTGAGATTAAGAGTCTCATGCTCTACCGACTGAGCTAGCCGGGCACTATACAAAATTACCTTCCCTACCTCATACTTCAAGTAATCACAGGAGTGCAGTGCCTCATGACCAGTTCAGCAAGTGAAACCAATCCTTCATTTAGATCTAACGGGAAGTAAAACCAAGCGCGTCACTCCTCACTCACTGTTTTTTAGCCTCCCTAACACGTTACTACACCAGATGATCGTAGCTTTTCCTCCACCTTTCTGCCTGGCACATGGGAAAGAAAAACTCAAGCGCAGGGAATTCCCGACTGTTAGCAGCACTATGTGCCAACAAACACTCGCAGAGCTGGCGGGGGGAGTCCATCGTCTCTTGGAGGCTTGGCTTTTTCCCTTTGCTGCAGTTCCGCCTTATTTCTCCCACTTTCCTTCTGGAAGAGTTCGCTAATCCAGCTATTTTTACTGGGCATTAGAACTGAATTTGAGTTACTAGCAATCACCTATGACGTCTATGTTTCACGTTTTAAGCATTTTGCTTCACAAGAATGTTTTAAATATCGAGGATACTCGAAGCACTCAGTTTCTTCTTCCTTTTCACTTTCTTAGT
This sequence comes from Gymnobelideus leadbeateri, assembly GCA_011680675.1. Classification (NCBI taxonomy): domain Eukaryota; kingdom Metazoa; phylum Chordata; class Mammalia; order Diprotodontia; family Petauridae; genus Gymnobelideus; species Gymnobelideus leadbeateri. The sequence goes on from WOXC01004063.1 coordinate 128,499, forward strand.
TTTTGACAATTTCTCAATTCCCCTGTCTCCAGTGAAACTTCCAAAAGTCCATTTAAGAACCGATTCTCTTATTTCGGTGACGAATTTGGAAGGGGAGAGGACAAGGGGATGATGGGAATAGAGGCTAATTATTTAACAGATACCAAATTTTGTCCAATTTTTTTTCCTTTCTGTGGGTCAAAATATTTTAACTTCTTATTCACTTTTACTTTTTTCCAATTACAAGTTCTTTCTCCCTCGTTATAATCCACCATGCACTGAACAAGGTATACTTTCATCCCAAAGATGGTGGGGTGGATGGATGTAGAGACAGTCCTAGATTCTAGGTTCGGAAAGACTTTTTTTTTTGCTGGCATTTGTAGAATTCCCCTTGCCTGAGTTTTTCTTTCTGGTGTGTCAGGCAGGAGGGTAGAGGAAACACTATTAGGATTTTGCGTAGATTTTGAGAGGTGAGGAGGTTAGTGGGTGTGGAGGGACGAGCTTGGTTTCACTTCCCATTAGATGTGAATGAAAGATTGATTTCATTTGCTCAACTGGTCGTAACTCCCTGCACTCCTAGGTCTTCTTGAAGAATGAAGTGGAGAAAACGCCTCTTGGGAGTGGTCGGCTAGCTCAGTCGGTAGAGCATGAGACTCCTAATCTTAGGGACGTGGGTTCGAGTCCTATGTTAGACGTGGCCTTTTTTCCACTCTCCCATTTTCTTTTGTTGAAGAAACAGTCTCTCAACACCCTTAGCCATTAATTTACTCAGACACTAGCTGTAGCTAAGCTCCCGTGGGGGGAGAGAGAGAGAGAGAGAGAGAGAGAGAGAGAGAGAGAGAGAGATTGACCTACGGACTGGCTGAGGAATGTCACCGACTATGTGACTTCTGAATTGACCCTGGGAAGAACAAAAGGATTCTAAAAAGGACAATCTACTAGGGACTGTATTCCAAGAATGGTAGTGAAGAGTTAAATGGGGGTGGGGGAAAAAAGGAAGGAAGTTATCCTGTCTCCGGGCTATCTTACTGGGTAGAACATGAGACTTTTAATCTCAGGGTCGTGGGTTTGAGCCTCATGTTGGGAGCGACCATTTCTTTTTCTTTCTCCCCCATTTTCTTTGAAGAACCAGTTACTCAACACTCAATCATTTACCCAGACACTGACGATAAACTTGGGGGGAGAGAAAGAGAAAGAGAAAGACTGAGATGTGACAATCTAAGAGACTTCACGGAGGGCTTGGCACTTGAACTGACCTTGTAAAGAACAATCTACTAGGGACTGTGTTCCAAGAATGGTAGTGAAGGGTTAACTTGGGGGAAAGGGGAAGCAAAGTCATTACTCTGTTGCCCGGCTAGCTCAGTCGGTAGAGCATGAGACTCTTAATCTCAGGGTCGTGGGTTCGAGCCCCACGTTGGGCGCTTTGTTTTTTTTCCCTCCCAACAGGAGTCAATTTAGGTACTTAGGAGAGACAAACAACAAAACAAACTCCTTGGAGACTTGTTATTTCTTACTCCCCACCCACCTGCCATCTTCCCCAAGTTTGGCACAGAAAACCTGTGCCAAAAAAAATGGTGGGCATTATTAAAATTACACTTCGTAGTCGGCAGGATTCGAACCTGCGCGGGGAAACCCCAATGGATTTCAAGTCCATCGCCTTAACCACTCGGCCACGACTACCCGCCAGAGAAAGTCTCCCCATCGCCTGGCAAGATAAGTTGTCTAGACACTGAGGTCCTTTTTCTGGAGTTCAACTGCCAAGTATTCAGTCTCCTGCAGAGAGAGCACCTCCGACAGGCTGGCCACCTTGTTCGAATGTCAAACATACGTTTCATAGGACTGTTGCGTTGCTTTGGCCAGCAGCAGGTGTTCTCTGAGCTCGGCCAAGCACCTGCTGTATCAATGTTCTGGTCAGGAAGCCCGGCAATGAATCATACTTGTCTCATTGTTGCTTTTATCCCTCCTTGTCAGGGCTACAGTTCTCGGTGTAGCCATAAGTATTGAGATCTTCCCACAATGCCTTGAGTCCCGTTCCTCCGCCCTGGGGGCCCCGAGATTGTGGTGATTCTGTCAGGAGCCTTGGCTCACACTCCTTTTTGCTTTGAGCCTCACGTGACTGCTCTGTTTTCTGAAAGGAAAAAAAATGGAAGATGCAAAATCAGGGAAAGATTCGTGGCCCTCGAATTCTCAAAAGCAAAGGGCTGGGAGAAGCGCCTGGGATGTCACCCTTTCCCCTGCCCACTACGGCATGTGCGCTCAGTGCACCTGTTGGTCGGGTGCATGGAGGGAAAATGTCGGTCTTCCTGAGGAAGCAAACGCGATGGATGTGGAAACCACCTGGGAAGTGAGACTTTTTCTCCTGGCGATGGAGAAGTCGGTTTGGTTTGGTTTGGTTTTTGGTGGTTCCTGGTGGGCCTCTGGTGTCCAAGGAGTGGCAGCTTTTCGGGTGTAGGCAGTAGAGGGGCTGGTCTTCCTAAGGGCCTGGGGAGGCGGGCCGTTTCCCCCTAGGCTCTCCTTTTGTTCAATACATTCTAAATGTGGCTGGCACACGAAACTACCCTGTCCAAGATTCTTTGGTTGCAGCTTTGTGATTAGGAGCCGTGGTTTGTGAGGTGAGATTCAATTTGGAAGGGTTAACTCCTTGTGCCTCTTCTCGCTGGTGAGCGAGGTAGGAAAAGAGGCTTTTGTAGCTCCAGTGGCGCAATCGGTTAGCGCGCGGTACTTATACAGCAGTACAGGTGAGCGAGAGATGCCGAGGTTGTGAGTTCGATCCTCACCTGGAGCATTGCATTTTTTTTAGCCAAGAGGCCCTCGGAATAGTTCTTTTTATCTTTCACTGCAGTGGAGTGGCAGGAGCCGAGATCCGTGCTAATGGGGCGCGCGGGAACTGGACCGTTTTCCGGGGGGGAAGCAAAGATTTGACCTCCGTTTATTAACCGCCTACTAGGTCCCGGATATTGCGCGACTGCTGTGTTAACACCGAAAGACAAAACTTCCCTACAAGAAGGAACACACCTAGAAGTGAAAAAGAAATAATTTAGGCAGAGAGAAGTCCCTGACAACTGGAAGGAGGGGAACGGGAAGAAGCTCAGGAAAATCTTCCCGAGCCATATAACTCTCAGCTGAGATTTGAAAGGAGCAAAGGTTTCCGAGTGCATGGTCGGAGGAGGTCGGGTACTTTCCAGGCAGGAAAACGGCAGATGTAATCGTTAAGTAGGCCAGTTGTTGCCGAAAGGTAGAGTATGAGAAGGAGAGTCATGTAAACTTAGACTGAAAAGGGAGGTTGGTGGCAGAATGTTCAGGCAGTGATAGAAAAGCCAAGCTGAGGAGTCGCTATCCTCGACTAATATGTAATGGGGAGTCACTGAAGATTGAACTGCAACGGAGCAAGGTCAGACGCCCAGCTTTAGGAAGATTCTCTTGGCTGCAGGAATGGTCGGAGAGGGCGGGACCAGAAAGAAGCAGGACGAACAGATAACAGGATACTACGTTATTCTGGTAAGGTCAGTGATGAGGCCCAAGCTCAGTAGGAGAGTCTGCATCTTTGAAAGACCACCCCGACGTAGACTTGGGCACTGCTTGTCAAAGAAATGCATGTATTTGATATCTTTAGGGACAGAAGCCCCCTAGACCCCAGACAAAGAGAAAATTGGGACCACAGCCCATGGTAGGAGCTGGTCGAAGTGTGTGGAGCTCAAGGAGCCAAGGGGCTCCCTGGTAGAAGTGGAAACTTCTGGGATATCGAAAGACTTGGATCTTCGAATTCGAACCTTTAGGATGAAATTCCTTCCTAAACTAGCTAACGGCCCGTGCTGTGATTCTTCTAGGGACCCTTCCCCCAGAGCAAGAAGGGAAAGCAAAGGTCAGTAGACCCTGGCGACTCAGAGTGGAGGGAAGAGACTCCACCTTCGTGGGAGAGGTGACCATTGGAGTCTGGAGTCAAAGGAGATGAGCTGGGAATCGTGTATCTCCCATTGAGGAAAAAAATGACAAAAAAGAGCAGGGAATAACTGAAAAGTGGAGTGGACTTGCTACCCCCTATGGAGAAGGGGAAAAATCCTCTGTCATCCTATCTTGACCTGCCCTTTCTTCGAGGTGAATGCATTATGGCCCCTGACCACTGGGGCTTTGGTTCCAACCCTTCACAGCCTTCCTGGATGGAACAATTTTCCCTTCCCAATTTCCCATTGAGAAATCAGAGGCTCTAGGGCCGAGGCGAAATCTTCCTCTTTGTTGACAATTTAGTGAGCAGCTACTGCTGGGTGCAAAACTAGAGAATTGTGATTCTAGGTATGGCCCCTGTTCTCAAGTTTACTAGGATCTGGTTGATCAAGGGACACATACATAGGCAGTAAGAAAATAGTCTACACAAATCCGCCTCTGGAGGCCTCTGCCCTGGGGTTTGTAGTTGTGGAATGCTCCACCTTCTCACCTCGGCCTGGACAAAGTCCAGCTCATTCCATAGTTAACTCTAGTGCCCATTTCTACATAAGATGTTTTCCTAATTTCACCTTCTATCTAATCTAGTTCCCGTCTGTCTCTCGGGTACCGCTAACTGATTTTCATCGCTATTCTTTGGTCACTTGCTTTGGGCCAGTTTGATTTCCGTAGGGATGCCCCCAACTGCCGATTATTCGGTTCCAGATTCAAGAGTCCCTGAGTTGAGGGGGCACACGTTGTTCTTCTGCCAGAGTTTCTGTCATCCCTTCCGAAAGAAAAACCTGTGGCCCGTACGGGGATCGAACCCGCGACCTTGGCGTTATTAGCACCACGCTCTAACCAACTGAGCTAACCGGCCTTCTCATTAGTCTTTTCCTAAAACCTTCATAAATGTTAAGAAAATCAGAGTATCTTGGGACACTCATTTATTATTCTTGACAGTGAGTGGGACAACTGGTCTCAGCGTTTGCCATTCTCCCTGCTCCACCTCTGCAAAAGCAACTTTGCACTTTCCATTTCGTTTCATGAAACTTCATTTTCAGACTGCAGTGGGGAACCGACCTGGAACTGGGAATGCGAAGCACCGAGTCCAGAAGAGAGGGGGAGATGTCCTAAAGGATCTGATACTGGAAATTACCAAGGAATGTCCAGATCTTCCCCGTCCGCAGTTGCATTCACCTACTCCAGAGACTTGAAGACCGCAGGACTCAGAAGGCACGGGATTGTAAAAGCAGTGAATAGAACCCTTAAGCGAAAGGACTTCGTTTGTGGGCACCAAACCTCTCCAATGGAGTCTGAAATCAAGGATCCTAGCAACAGGCTATGACTCCAAAGAGCGTTCGCTTCAGCACCATCCCGCTTCCCCAGAGTCATTCTCTGTCATTACTACGTTTGTACAATCCTTAAATTCCATTGGTTCAGTAAGAAGTCTTCACTTTCTCCCCAGCTCAAAGGGGCCCAGACCATCTCACTTAGGGGATGATGGCTTAACTATTTTTTTTCTCGGGGAAGGTTTGCTAAAACGCAAACATCAGTCAATAGTCTGCTCATTGTGTTACAACACAATTTCATGTCTTTAGCTCCACTTGCATCAGACCTAAAGTCGGAGGTCCTTTGGTGATCTCTCTTTCAGGACAAGTGACTTCCAGAGAAGGCAGCTGGGAGTCAGAATTCTGGGACATATTACTTCCCCAGGTGACAACTGGCATTCTCCTTTTGTTTCTGCTCTCCTATAGGTGACAAATAACCTCATTGCCTAGGAAGGGACTTAGTATAACCTGGAGGATGCCCCGACTCTGGGCCTTCTCCCTCTCACAGAGAAGCTGGGATTCGGAGGCTGAGTGATCTTGGGGGAGCTGATCAGTTTATAGGAAGCTGTGGATGAGGACATTTGGCCTGGCTTCCTGCCAAGTGCTTGAGACCAGAGCTGTGGAGGTGGACAGTTACAGCCTGGTAGGAGCTGGATTCTGAAGCTTGGAAATGGGAAAGCTGGATTCTGGAGCTATGGAAATGGGAAAGATCAGAATGTCTTCTAATGTAAGGGAAAGTGGAAGTAGTTTTAAATTTTAAATTTGCTGACTACTCATAGCTTGTATGGAGCTCAGGCTTTGGTGAAGCCTACTCATTGTCCACAGTTACAAGGAATGCCCACCCCTAAGCTAGGGTAAGGTGCATCACCCCCAAACCCTTCCCTGACCAGGAAGTGGAGTTCAAAGTGAAGAATGAGGCTGAGGAAAAACAGCTGAAGAGGAATGAGTGTAGGCCTTTGGCAAAGAATCTCCTGGTGAGGATCAAAAGCCTTTTGCAGATAAATACTCAAAGAATCAAACAACACTTTCTCTGGCAAGAAAAAATAGGAAATTCTCCCCCTCCCACCCCCCCATGATTGACCTTTGGCTTCACATGGCCTTTTTTTTTTTGCTTTTTTTTTCTTTTTCAATTAAAAGGCATGTTTTTTCTCTCCCCTCCACTTTCCTGTCCTCCAAGGGAGGAAAGAAAGAGGGAAAACAAGACCCTTGTAACAAGTATGCAGAGACAAGCAAAAGAAATTACCAAATTAATTCTGACCACACAAGTCTCAGTCTACACCATGAGTCCATGTCCTCTCTCTGGAGGTGGCTAGCATGCCCCAATTCTTACCTACTTATCTAGTGCCTGCAATATCTAGTCATTAGCAGCATACTTTTTTTTTTTTTAGAAGAAAGTGTTCATGATATAAGTTAGAGGCTTTTGAGTAATTTACAAGAATTTTTCCCTGCTCTCATTCCTTCTTCTGGAACTATACTTTTCCCATATAATGTCTCCCTATCCTCAACTTTGTATTGAAATCACCAAATATCATGGTGTGTGGTTGATTTAGTTTGTAAGCTTTTACTGAGTTCTTCATAGAATTTCTTTCTCTTCAGCCCCAACAATTAATGTTGATGCATAAGCTTGCAAAGATTTCCACGAAGCCTTTTTGCAAATACATATTTTTGCAGCACACAAGAACCAAATATCCTATGAAATAATGTCCCTTTGTACCTTTGGGTGTGTGATTTAATTCACTCTTCCCACTCCTTTCTTCCACCAACCCTCTTTCAAGCAGATATGTGGAGCAGTGGGTAGAGCCAGTCAGGAAAATCTGGATTCAAAACCTGTCTCAGATGCTTAACTAGTTATATAATCCTAGATGCATCATTTAAGGTGCCTGAAACTAGATTGTATTCAGTGGGCATTTTTCATCCTTTCTACCTTTAAAACCCATGATCCTGTATTTCTTTCAGTAATACAGTCACTCATTTTTTCAATGAATAAGCATTGTACTTGAGAAAAATTCAATTCAGTATGATTTTTAACAAGTAACTGATGCTCAGAATGAGAATTGAAAAATGAGATTGATATCCACTGAAAATAATCTTGTAGAGAACCTTAACCAATGAAACTCAGTTGCCACAGTAAGGGGGCCAGAAGATCTGAAAAAGCAAAAAGGGCTGCAAAACTCTGGTCTGACTTTCCAAATAAATAGAATCAGCTATGTAAGTCCACACCTGGTTAGATATCAAATAAAAGCAGTACATCCCTCACTCTCTATCTCCCTGCCCTGCCCCCATCCATTTAGTCTCCCATGTTATAATGTAGTTCCATAATAAAAGCATTTACCTGTAGACCAGGTGTCACCAGGATTTGTCCATAATGTCTGCTGTCTGCCTCTTCACTGTTATTTCAAATACAGTCTCATATTCACTCCTATATCCTTGTGTTGTAGGAAAAATGATTCATTATACTTTTCAGGAAAAATTCTTCTGACACTTCAATGCAACCTCACATGATTAAAAGTTGTCCATACCCAGAATGTCTCTTGACCCCAGTAACTCTATAAAAATATCAGAGATGGCTACAAAGTATTTCCAATTCCTCCAGGCCCCAGATTCACCCAAAGCACTCTTATTTTGGGTTATCACATACAGGAACTCCTGAGCAGCCCACCCAACACTTAGTGTTTTGGATTCCCTTGTGCTTTGGTTTCACCCAAATTTTATTGATTGTTTACAGTTGTTCATATCTATCTCAATTTACCTTCCTTTCAGCCTGCTCTCTTAGTAAAATGACTTAACTGTGTACATGGAAATGTGTCTCTGCACTGGTAGTCTCCCATGCCTGAAATGTAGTCCCTCTGCCTCTTAAAAATTCCTGAACTCAAGTTCTTCCTTCTACACAAGGCCTTCTCTGATCCTTCCTTCACTCCCCCAAGCCTCCAAGACTCCAACGATACCCAATATCACTTCTATGTATTTTGTATCTACCTACTGCTATCTGGGGGTGATGCCTCCCTGGACTGATGTTTAACTCCTTAAGAGCTGGGAGTGTCTGTATTTTCAGTGCCTATCACAGCTCCTGGCACATAATAGATGCTTAAGGAGTGCTTTTGATTGATTTTTTAAAAATATTATAGGCATGTTACAATCACTTACAAAACATGGCTCTAGAAAGAAGGCTCTTTATAGGGTAAAACACCAGCAGAGCCCCCATCTACCAGAGCCTGTAGGCATCTCTTTAAAAAAAAATGCACCAGAATGAGCAAATGAGAGGCAGGAAAGCCTCACTCATCTAAACTGATTTGTGATATCCTCTATGAAATATTTGCTCAATGCCCTTTTCTTGTCATTGTTCAGAAAACTTCCTTTAACCTTTTGAATGACATATGGATGTTTTATTTCATTCTAATAAATCAACATAAACTATCAGGAGGCTAGCTTGATTTAGGTTCAGCCCAGAACAAGAATGTTAATACCTACGTTTTCTTACCATATAGATACTCCTCAAGTCTGTTATCTTCTTCACTTTAATCAGCTAGCTAGGGGAGTTAGGAGGGAATGGGAAGATGGTAATTAAATTCTCTTCCTCCTTTGTCTAGTTTGGAGTACTAATGAATAAGAATACAGAAGATCTTGTTCTGGGACTATTTAATTGGTTAGTATTGACACACTGTTTCTTACAGATCTACAGGTAGGTAGAAATAAGAACAGGCTCCTCTTGCTTAAAGAAAAGCTGAAGCATCACGTGAGAAACCAACCAAGTATACATGTATCCACCAATCTTCACTCACTTTATATGTATTTTTAGGGGCCATCTCCAGTCATCCTGATCTAGATCTTGCTACTGGACCCAGATGGCTCCAGAAGAGAAAGTAAGACTGGTGAGTTTACATAGTCAACTCATAGCATCACCTTCCTGATGTCACAGTCCTCTTTGAGAATGAAGGACAGACAACAGCAACAACAACACATATTTTAACTTATTTTGTATTGGCTATTCTGTGTTAGCTGCCAATACAATGTAAACACATCGATGGGAGAGTATGTTTTGATTTTATATTCATGTCCCCAGATCTAGCCCTGGTTATCAAGAGTTGGATGGAGGAGAGGAGCAGGCTCTAGGAGCCCAGCCTAGGGAAGTTTATGAGGACTCCAATGAGAGAAATGGGACTTGAATTTCCTATCATTCTGAAGGTGTGAATTGCCTTGGTCACATGTTCCCTAAGTGTCTGCCTCAGTACTATTACTCTAAATGCATGCTCTCTCTTACTACAGAAATGGCATATATTTGTGGAAGTATATTTGTGCCCCAGATTTTGGGGGGCAAGGGGAGGAGAGAATATTTAATAACTACTGTCCTTATCTTACCGTGGTAAAAGCCTTTCCTGAGAACTAATTCTGTCTGCTCCCTGATTAAAGAAAAGAAGGAAGCACAAAATTATCAAAGTGCTCACTATGTATCACCTCATTTGATAAATAAAACAAGGCTGGGAAGAAGGCACCATTATTATTCCCATTTTACAATTAAGGGATTTGCCCAGAGTCATACAGCTAGTGCCTGAGAGATTTTAACCTAGGTCATTCTGGGTTAGATAAGAGCCCAGGTCTCTATTCAAGGTGCCACCAAGCTGCTCAAGAGGACTTGAGGGAAAGTACAAAGGGATGGTGAATCAAAGTAGCAGGAGCCCAGATGCACATAACGTATAACCCTGTAATTTGTGGAGACCTAATCTGCAACCTGGGGGAGAAACTTGGAAGCATATTCCAGGAGGAGCCACATTTACTGGATGTCATGTTCCTCAGCTTGATGCATATGAGTTATATATTTAGAATTCAGAAGAGACTTTAGAGACCATGTAGTCCAACCCCATTTCTTTTACCCATAAGGAAACCTAGTGCCAGGGAGGATAAGTTAAATCCTTGACAGAGGTCACACATGTAGTAAGCAAAAGATATGAGATCTAGACACAAGATGACATTATCTGATATTCTGACAACCACCACCTTGCAAACAAAGATTCCCCCCATTGAAAGTGGAGCTTAAAATAAAGACAGGTTCGAACAGTGTCTATGTCTATATATGTGGGTGTATATGCATATGTATGTGTATGTGTGTTTCTTTCTCAAGGCAAAGGAAAGATCACAATGGGATTTCCTTCTTTTTAGGACACTGGCAAAAAAAAGAAGGAAGTGAATGTGGAGAAAGACCACGGGTGTCGATGTAAATCAGTCCCTCCAGGATGTTACACTACAAATGGACACTCATTTGGGATTTTTTTTTTTCTTGGCTGGGCTCTTTTCCCCCTCTTGCTGGATCATCAGTATCTCTTTGCCCCTCTCCCCTCATAGTTAGTGAACCATGCAGGTCTGACTCTGGTACTTGTTCTTAGGAGAAGGGAAGATGTATTCTGGTGCGTTTGCTTCTTTGGGCTGTGGAAGATCTTCCCTGGGTGAGAGGTTCTAGACTCATCTGGGTTTGACCCACTCACTTCACCCCTTTCTCGTAAATTTGCATTTATCTTTGACATCTCCAGTCAGAAGGAGGAAGAGGGAGTTGGGGATAATTGAAAAGATGAGACCTTTACCTTCTGACTTGTGTCAAAAAGGACTTGACTTTCGTTACTGTTCTCTCCTCCTCCCACTAGGACTGGGACCTTCTAGGAATATTGGTCTTTACTTCTGACATTTGGCCCAAAAGCGAATAATGGGACAAGAACTCTCAGGAGAAAACTGTATAGGTGATGGATTTTGATTTCGGTTTCCTTGGCATTGGTGGTGCAAAAGAATTATGCTGATAGTTGACTGGGACAAAAATAGACCACATTGCCGTGACTCGGATTCGAACCGAGGTTGCTGCGGCCACAACGCAGAGTACTAACCACTATACGATCACGGCTCGCTACAAAGCGAGGTGACACCAGTCTTCCACTGAACACTTTTTAGCATCATTTAAACCCTCCTTCCCAAGGAAATTATTTATTTTTAAACTGTCATTCTTTACTTGCCTTTTTGATGGTACCTACTTCTGCTCTAATTTAAACTCACTTCCCAGGAATGGTGTTCACTGTGGAGAGTGGATTGTCAAACCAGTCCTGAAGGAACAAACAGAACATGCCCTCTTTCCAGTCACAGGGAAATAAAATTCACAACACCTCTCTCTCTCTCTCTCTCTCTCTCTCTCTCTCTCTCTCTCTCTCTCTCTCTCTCTCTCTCTCTCTCTCCCTCTCTCTTTTCCTCCCCCCCCATCCCGTCCTTCTCCCTCTCCCACCCCCACAAGTCAGTGGCAAACTCTCTGGGAACTGGGTTTGGATTTTCTTGGTTTGTGAAATCTTCGTCTTCATTAAAAAGCAGCAGTCAGTGCTCAGGGAAAATGCTTTGGGGAGATGGAAAGCGGGTGACAGGTTCATGAGAGCTGGTTTCTCCCTTTTTTCTCCCTAGTTTCTCTCTCTCTTACCTTTTCCCAAGAAATTTGACTCATGTGTGCTAGGAAATAAAATAATCCAGAAGGACAACAAGACCTCCCCAGGGATTGAGAGAAGACACTTCCTCCTCACCCACACCTTCACAAATCTCCACCCCTCCATCTTTTCTTGCCACCCGCCCCAGTACCACCCCCAGCTCTGGTTAAGGCGCGACCTGAGTCCCATAGAACGTAAATGAGAAGACCCTTCTTCCAAGCCCCACGAGGATCTGGAAGACCCGAAGTAGGAAGGGAACCAGGGCATCATAAGGGCAAGAAGAGACATCCCACCATGTCCACCACTCCCACCACCCTTTCCTCCTACCCCTAGCAGGTCAGCGGCTAAAACAACTAAACTTGATTTTGAAAGAACAATTTCACTTAAAACAAACTGAAGAAAGGAGACACATACTACCCATGGGGGGCGGGGTGGGTGTATGTGGGGAAGAAGACATTAGAATGTGTGGTATATATCCGATAAGCACAGCCTATGTTTCGGGAGAACCTCAGTTTTATAAAATGGAATTAATAGCAAAGTCAATGAATCGAGCAATGCAGCACGTAGCCTATTGCCTAGCAAAAAACTGGAGATAGGTTGGGATTTGTTCCGCTCAGTCATGCTCTCTGTAAGAATAATACAAGAGAAAGTGGTTCTCTCCTACTTCGAGGCACAGTGCCTCGTCTACCACCAGAAGGGGCAGGGAAGAAGATGACTTGATTTTTTCTACCTCCACGTTCCTTGGCACAGAAAAAAAAAAGGCAGTGAAAGATTTCTGCTCAAGTTGTCCAATCCTTTCAGTCGAGTTATGCTCAAGAGACAATTGAAAAGCGAAACCTGTTTCAGAGCTTGGCGGTTTCAAGGCCATTATTTGTCTTCTTTCTGTCAGTCCATGACTTTAAATTCACCGTTACCTCTGTTCTCACTGAGAGAGGTGAGGATAAATTCTTCTTCTGCGATGTCCAAGTTTTTGATCCCAGATGAAAAATCCAGTCTAGTCTTCCCAGTTTCCGGTTGAACAGGGATCCTTGCCGATTGTGAGAATAGATACAAAATACCTGACAGACATAACTGAAAATGAGCTGGTGAGTTTATCCGAGATAGGAAGACAAACTTATTCTTCGAAATTTTACTTAGTGAATAAGGCAAACAAAATGTGCATCTGATTTCTTCATCTCCCCCCTCCCCCATGTACATACCTGTTTACATTGCGTGTATGATCTACGGGGTTCCTGGCTACTGTGAGTTGCCCCTTCGCTTCTCTTGCAAAGCAAAATAAGAGGGGTTTATTGAGGAAAGTATTTTCTCAGTGTTCCATATATCAATCCTTGAGGAATCTGAGATTCCCTCCTTGTAGCTTCTCCCTTTAGCCAGGGATAGTAAGTATGCTGTACATTTTTCTATAAGACTTTAAATCCACTCCAAGGCGA